>JANLIY010000042.1:0-144000 GCA_029490685.1 Schizonepeta tenuifolia
AGGGGCTCGGGGGCTGAAAAATCATCCGAAACGAAATGTTGATTTTTTCACACATTAGCACATTCACATGTATTAATGGCATTTAAAAGTGAGCTTGCGTAATTTGAAGGCCCAGATCGCGGGTAAATCGGCCGAATACGCCCCAAATTAATCACTTTTTCGCTTGTTTTGGACTCTCACGAAGTTCTCGTAAACCAAAATAATAGGAAAAGTGGATTTTAACTTTTTGGGGAATAGCCCTTGAAATAAAGTTTCCAACGCCCCTTCAATCGGCCAAATAGGACAAATAGCATAGAAGTTATGGCAAAAATAGTGGAATTGCGCAAAACGGGACCTGACGCAAAAACAATTTTGGCCATAACTTCTTCGTTTCTCGCCCGATTCGGTCGATCTTTATGTCCACGGAATCCTTATCTAAAGGCCCAAGACCCCTCTTGAATGGAATTACTATCCATCGTGCTGAACAAAGAGCTCCAAATTTTGGGCTGGGCCCTAGGGGCCTGGGTCTATTTTGGCCATAACTTCTACGTTACTCTCCCGATTCGGTCGATCTTTATGTCCACAGAATCCTTATCTAAAGGCCTAAGACCCCTAATGATCGAAATTCCTGTCCATCGTGCCGAACAAAGAGTTTCAATATTAGGGCCGTGCCCTAGGGGTACCCCTACGGGCTCGGGGGCTGAAAAAATCATCCGAAATGAGCTTGCGTAATTCACATGTATTAATGGCATTTTAAAGTGAGCTTGCGTAATTTGAAGGCCCAGATCGCGGGTAAATCGGCCGAATACGCCCCAAAATAATCACTTTTTCGCTTGTTTTGGACTCTCACGAAGTTCTCGTAAAGCAAAATAATAGGAAAAGTGGATTTTGACTTTTTAGGGGATAGCCCTTGGAATAAGGTTTCCAACGCCCCTTGAATCGGTCAAATCGGACAAATAGCGTAGTAGTTATGGCAAAAATAGTGGAACTGCGCAAAACGGGACCCGATGCAAAAACAATTTTGGCCATAACTTCTTCGTTTCTCACCCGATTCGATCGATCTTTATGTGCATGGAATCCTTATCTAAAGGCCAAACACCCCTACTGAATGGAATTTCTATCCATCGTGCTGAACAAAGAGCTCCAATTTTTGTGCTGGGCCCTAGGGGGTACCTCTAGGGGCGTGGGCTAAAAACTATTTTGGCCATAACTTCTTCGTTACTCACCTAATTCGGTCGATGTTTATGTCCACGGAATCCTTATCTAAAGGCCTAAGGCCACTAATGATAAAAATTCATGTCCATCGTGCCGAACAAAGAGTTTCAATATTAGGGCCTGGCCCTAGGGGTACCCCTAGGGGCTCGGGGGCTGAAAAATCATCCAAAACGAAATGTTGATATTTTCGCACATTAGCACATTCACATGTATTAATGGCATTTTAAAGTGAGCTTGCGTAATTTGAAGGCCCAGATCGCGGGTAAATCGGCCGAATACGCCCCAAAATAATCACTTTTTCGCTTGTTTTGGACTCTCACGAAGTTCTCGTAAAGCAAAATAATAGGAAAAGTGGATTTTGACTTTTTAGGGGATAGCCCTTGGAATAAGGTTTCCAACGCCCCTTGAATCGGTCAAATCGGACAAATAGCGTAGTAGTTATGGCAAAAATAGTGGAACTGCGCAAAACGGGACCCGATGCAAAAACAATTTTGGCCATAACTTCTTCGTTTCTCGCCCGATTCGATCGATCTTTATGTGCATGGAATCCTTATCTAAAGGCCAAACACCCCTACTGAATGGAATTTCTATCCATCGTGCTGAACAAAGAGCTCCAATTTTTGTGCTGGGCCCTAGGGGGTACCCCTAGGGGCTTGGGCTAAAAACTATTTTGGCCATAACTTCTTCGTTACTCACCTAATTCGGTCGATGTTTATGTCCACGGAATCCTTATCTAAAGGCCTAAGGCCACTAATGATAAAAATTCATGTCCATCGTGCCGAACAAAGAGTTTCAATATTAGGGCCTGGCCCTAGGGGTACCCCTAGGGGCTCGGGGGCTGAAAAATCATCCAAAACGAAATGTTGATATTTTCGCACATTAGCACATTCACATATATTAATGGCATTTTAAAGTGAGCTTGCGTAATTTGAAGGCCCAGATCGCGGGTAAATCGGCCGAATACGCCCCAAAATAATCACTTTTTCGCTTGTTTTGGACTCTCACGAAGTTCTCGTAAAGCAAAATAATAGGAAAAGTGGATTTTGACTTTTTAGGGGATAGCCCTTGGAATAAGGTTTCCAACGCCCCTTGAATCGGTCAAATCGGACAAATAGCGTAGTAGTTATGGCAAAAATAGTGGAACTGCGCAAAACGGGACCCGATGCAAAAACAATTTTGGCCATAACTTCTTCGTTTCTCGCCCGATTCGATCGATCTTTATGTGCATGGAATCCTTATCTAAAGGCCAAACACCCCTACTGAATGGAATTTCTATCCATCGTGCTGAACAAAGAGCTCCAATTTTTGTGCTGGGCCCTAGGGGGTACCTCTAGGGGCGTGGGCTAAAAACTATTTTGGCCATAACTTCTTCGTTACTCACCTAATTCGGTCGATGTTTATGTCCACGGAATCCTTATCTAAAGGCCTAAGGCCACTAATGATAAAAATTCATGTCCATCGTGCCGAACAAAGAGTTTCAATATTAGGGCCTGGCCCTAGGGGTACCCCTAGGGGCTCGGGGGCTGAAAAATCATCCAAAACGAAATGTTGATATTTTCGCACATTAGCACATTCACATGTATTAATGGCATTTTAAAGTGAGCTTGCGTAATTTGAAGGCCCAGATCGCGGGTAAATCGGCCGAATACGCCCCAAAATAATCACTTTTTCGCTTGTTTTGGACTCTCACGAAGTTCTCGTAAAGCAAAATAATAGGAAAAGTGGATTTTGACTTTTTAGGGGATAGCCCTTGGAATAAGGTTTCCAACGCCCCTTGAATCGGTCAAATCGGACAAATAGCGTAGTAGTTATGGCAAAAATAGTGGAACTGCGCAAAACGGGACCCGATGCAAAAACAATTTTGGCCATAACTTCTTCGTTTCTCGCCCGATTCGATCGATCTTTATGTGCATGGAATCCTTATCTAAAGGCCAAACACCCCTACTGAATGGAATTTCTATCCATCGTGCTGAACAAAGAGCTCCAATTTTTGTGCTGGGCCCTAGGGGGTACCCCTAGGGGCTTGGGCTAAAAACTATTTTGGCCATAACTTCTTCGTTACTCACCTAATTCGGTCGATGTTTATGTCCACGGAATCCTTATCTAAAGGCCTAAGGCCACTAATGATAAAAATTCATGTCCATCGTGCCGAACAAAGAGTTTCAATATTAGGGCCTGGCCCTAGGGGTACCCCTAGGGGCTCGGGGGCTGAAAAATCATCCAAAACGAAATGTTGATATTTTCGCACATTAGCACATTCACATATATTAATGGCATTTTAAAGTGAGCTTGCGTAATTTGAAGGCCCAGATCGCGGGTAAATCGGCCGAATACGCCCCAAAATAATCACTTTTTCGCTTGTTTTGGACTCTCACGAAGTTCTCGTAAAACAAAATAATAGGAAAAGTGGATTTTGACTTTTTAGGGGATAGCCCTTGGAATAAGGTTTCCAACGCCCCTTGAATCGGTCAAATCGGACAAATAGCGTAGTAGTTATGGCAAAAATAGTGGAACTGCGCAAAACGGGACCCGATGCAAAAACAATTTTGGCCATAACTTCTTCGTTTCTCGCCCGATTCGATCGATCTTTATGTGCATGGAATCCTTATCTAAAGGCCAAACACCCCTACTGAATGGAATTTCTATCCATCGTGCTGAACAAAGAGCTCCAATTTTTGTGCTGGGCCCTAGGGGGTACCTCTAGGGGCGTGGGCTAAAAACTATTTTGGCCATAACTTCTTCGTTACTCACCTAATTCGGTCGATGTTTATGTCCACGGAATCCTTATCTAAAGGCCTAAGGCCACTAATGATAAAAATTCATGTCCATCGTGCCGAACAAAGAGTTTCAATATTAGGGCCTGGCCCTAGGGGTACCCCTAGGGGCTCGGGGGCTGAAAAATCATCCAAAACGAAATGTTGATATTTTCGCACATTAGCACATTCACATGTATTAATGGCATTTTAAAGTGAGCTTGCGTAATTTGAAGGCCCAGATCGCGGGTAAATCGGCCGAATACGCCCCAAAATAATCACTTTTTCGCTTGTTTTGGACTCTCACGAAGTTCTCGTAAAGCAAAATAATAGGAAAAGTGGATTTTGACTTTTTAGGGGATAGCCCTTGGAATAAGGTTTCCAACGCCCCTTGAATCGGTCAAATCGGACAAATAGCGTAGTAGTTATGGCAAAAATAGTGGAACTGCGCAAAACGGGACCCGATGCAAAAACAATTTTGGCCATAACTTCTTCGTTTCTCGCCCGATTCGATCGATCTTTATGTGCATGGAATCCTTATCTAAAGGCCAAACACCCCTACTGAATGGAATTTCTATCCATCGTGCTGAACAAAGAGCTCCAATTTTTGTGCTGGGCCCTAGGGGGTACCCCTAGGGGCTTGGGCTAAAAACTATTTTGGCCATAACTTCTTCGTTACTCACCTAATTCGGTCGATGTTTATGTCCACGGAATCCTTATCTAAAGGCCTAAGGCCACTAATGATAAAAATTCATGTCCATCGTGCCGAACAAAGAGTTTCAATATTAGGGCCTGGCCCTAGGGGTACCCCTAGGGGCTCGGGGGCTGAAAAATCATCCAAAACGAAATGTTGATATTTTCGCACATTAGCACATTCACATATATTAATGGCATTTTAAAGTGAGCTTGCGTAATTTGAAGGCCCAGATCGCGGGTAAATCGGCCGAATACGCCCCAAAATAATCACTTTTTCGCTTGTTTTGGACTCTCACGAAGTTCTCGTAAAACAAAATAATAGGAAAAGTGGATTTTGACTTTTTAGGGGATAGCCCTTGGAATAAGGTTTCCAACGCCCCTTGAATCGGTCAAATCGGACAAATAGCGTAGTAGTTATGGCAAAAATAGTGGAACTGCGCAAAACGGGACCCGATGCAAAAACAATTTTGGCCATAACTTCTTCGTTTCTCGCCCGATTCGATCGATCTTTATGTGCATGGAATCCTTATCTAAAGGCCAAACACCCCTACTGAATGGAATTTCTATCCATCGTGCTGAACAAAGAGCTCCAATTTTTGTGCTGGGCCCTAGGGGGTACCTCTAGGGGCGTGGGCTAAAAACTATTTTGGCCATAACTTCTTCGTTACTCACCTAATTCGGTCGATGTTTATGTCCACGGAATCCTTATCTAAAGGCCTAAGGCCACTAATGATAAAAATTCATGTCCATCGTGCCGAACAAAGAGTTTCAATATTAGGGCCTGGCCCTAGGGGTACCCCTAGGGGCTCGGGGGCTGAAAAATCATCCAAAACGAAATGTTGATATTTTCGCACATTAGCACATTCACATGTATTAATGGCATTTTAAAGTGAGCTTGCGTAATTTGAAGGCCCAGATCGCGGGTAAATCGGCCGAATACGCCCCAAAATAATCACTTTTTCGCTTGTTTTGGACTCTCACGAAGTTCTCGTAAAGCAAAATAATAGGAAAAGTGGATTTTGACTTTTTAGGGGATAGCCCTTGGAATAAGGTTTCCAACGCCCCTTGAATCGGTCAAATCGGACAAATAGCGTAGTAGTTATGGCAAAAATAGTGGAACTGCGCAAAACGGGACCCGATGCAAAAACAATTTTGGCCATAACTTCTTCGTTTCTCGCCCGATTCGATCGATCTTTATGTGCATGGAATCCTTATCTAAAGGCCAAACACCCCTACTGAATGGAATTTCTATCCATCGTGCTGAACAAAGAGCTCCAATTTTTGTGCTGGGCCCTAGGGGGTACCCCTAGGGGTTTGGGCTAAAAACTATTTTGGCCATAACTTCTTCGTTACTCACCTAATTCGGTCGATGTTTATGTCCACGGAATCCTTATCTAAAGGCCTAAGGCCACTAATGATAAAAATTCATGTCCATCGTGCCGAACAAAGAGTTTCAATATTAGGGCCTGGCCCTAGGGGTACCCCTAGGGGCTCGGGGGCTGAAAAATCATCCAAAACGAAATGTTGATATTTTCGCACATTAGCACATTCACATATATTAATGGCATTTTAAAGTGAGCTTGCGTAATTTGAAGGCCCAGATCGCGGGTAAATCGGCCGAATACGCCCCAAAATAATCACTTTTTCGCTTGTTTTGGACTCTCACGAAGTTCTCGTAAAGCAAAATAATAGGAAAAGTGGATTTTGACTTTTTAGGGGATAGCCCTTGGAATAAGGTTTCCAACGCCCCTTGAATCGGTCAAATCGGACAAATAGCGTAGTAGTTATGGCAAAAATAGTGGAACTGCGCAAAACGGGACCCGATGCAAAAACAATTTTGGCCATAACTTCTTCGTTTCTCGCCCGATTCGATCGATCTTTATGTGCATGGAATCCTTATCTAAAGGCCAAACACCCCTACTGAATGGAATTTCTATCCATCGTGCTGAACAAAGAGCTCCAATTTTTGTGCTGGACCCTAGGGGGTACCCCTAGGGGCGTGGGCTAAAAACTATTTTGGCCATAACTTCTTCGTTACTCACCTAATTCGGTCGATGTTTATGTCCACGGAATCCTTATCTAAAGGCCTAAGGCCACTAATGATAAAAATTCATGTCCATCGTGCCGAACAAAGAGTTTCAATATTAGGGCCTGGCCCTAGGGTACCCCTAGGGGCTCGGGGGCTGAAAAATCATCCAAAACGAAATGTTGATATTTTCGCACATTAGCACATTCACATGTATTAATGGCATTTTAAAGTGAGCTTGCGTAATTTGAAGGCCCAGATCGTGGGTAAATCGGCCGAATACGCCCCAAAATAATCACTTTTTCTCTTGTTTTGGATTCTCACGAAGTTCTCGTAAAGCAAAATAATAGGAAAATTGGATTTTGACTTTTTGGGGGATAGCCCTTGGAATAAGGTTTCCAACGCCCCTTGAATCGGTCAAATCGGACAAATAGCGTAGTAGTTATGGCAAAAATAGTGGAACTGCACAAAACGGGACCTGATGCAAAAACAATTTTGGCCATAACTTCTTCGTTTCTCGCCCGATTCGGTCGATCTTTATGTCCATGGAATCCTTATCTAAAGGCCAAAGACCCCTACTGAATGGAATTCCTATTCATCGTGCTAAACAAAGAGCTCCAATTTTTGTGCTGGGCTCTAGGGGGTACCCCCTAGGGGCCTGGGCTAAAAACTATTTTGGTCATAACTTCTTCGTTACTCGCCTGATTCGGTCGATGTTTATGTCCACAAAATCCTTATCTAAAGGCCTAAGGCCACTAATGATCGAAATTCCTGTCCATCGTGCCGAACAAAGAGTTTTAATATTTGGGCCGGGCCCTAGGGGTACCCCTAGGGGCTCGGGGGCTGAAAAATCATCCGAAACGAAATGTTGATTTTTTCGCACATTAGCACAATCACATGTATTAATGGCATTTTAAAGTGAGCTTACGTAATTTGAAGGCCCAGATCGCGGGTAAAGCCGAATACGCCCCAAAATAATCACTTTTTCGCTTGTTTTGGACTCTCACGAAGTTCTCGTAAACCTAAATAATAGGAAAAGTGGATTTTAACTTTTTGGGGGATAGCCCTTGAAATAAAGTTTGCAACGCCCCTTCAATCGGCCAAATAGGACAAATAGCATAGAAGTTATGGCAAAAATAGTGGAATTGCGCAAAACGGGACGTGACGCAAAAACAATTTTGGCCATAACTTCTTCGTTTCTCGCCCGATTCGATAGATCTTTATGTCCACGGAATCCTTATCTAAAGGCCCAAGACCCCTCTTGAATGGAATTCCTATCCATCGTGCTGAACAAAGAGCTCCAAATTTTGGGCTGGGCCCTAGGGGGTACCCCTAGGGGCCTGGGTCTATTTTGGCCATAATTTCTTCGTTACTCGCCTGATTCGGTCGATCTTTATGTCCACAAAATCCTTATCTAAAGGCCTAAGACCCCTAATGATCGAAATTTCTGTCCATCGTGCCGAACAAAGAGTTTCAATATTAGGGCCGGGCCCTAGGGGTACCCCTAGGGGCTCGGGGGCTGAAAAAATCATCCGAAACGAAATATTGATTTTTTCGCACATTAGCACATTCACATGTATTAATGGCATTTTAAAGTGAGCTTGCGTAATTTGAAGGCCCAGATCGCGGGTAAATCGGCCGAATACTCCCCAAAATAATCACTTTTTCCCTTATTTTGGACTCTCACGAAGTTCTCGTAAAGCAAAATAATAGGAAAAGAGGATTTTGACTTTTTGGGGGATAGCCCTTGGAATAAGGTTTCCAACGCCCATTGAATCGGTCAAATCGGACAAATAGCGTAGTAGTTATGGCAAAAATAGTGGAACTGCACAAAACGGGACCTGATGCAAAAACAATTTTGGCCATAACTTCTTCGTTTCTCGCCCGATTCGGTCGATCTTTATGTCCATGGAATCCTTATCTAAAGGCCAAAAACCCCTACTGAATGGAATTCCTATCCATCGTGCTGAACAAAGAGCTCCAATTTTGGGCTGGGCCCTAGGGGGTACCCCTAGGGGCCTGGGTCTATTTTGGCCATAACTTCTTCGTTACTCGCCCGATTCGGTCGATCTTTATGTCCACAGAATACTTATCTAAAGGCCTAAGACCCCTAATGATCGAAATTCCTGTCCATCGTGCCGAACAAAAAGTTTCAATATTAGGGTCGGCTCTAGGGGTACCCCTAGGGGCTCGGGGGCTGAAAAAATCATCCGAAACGAAATGTTGATTTTTTCGCACATTAGCACATTCACATGTATTAATGGCATTTTAAAGTGAGCTTGCGTAATTTGAAGGCCCAGATCGCGGGTAAATCGGCCGAATACGCCCCAAAATAATCAATTTTTCCCTTATTTTGGACTCTCACGAAGTTCTCGTAAAGCAAAATAATAGGAAAAGTGGATTTTGACTTTTTGGGGGATAGCCCTTGGAATAAGGTTTCCAACGCCCATTGAATCGTCAAATCGGACAAATAGCGTAGTAGTTATGGCAAAAATAGTGGAACTGCGCAAAACGGGACCCGATGCAAAAACAATTTTGGCCATAACTTCTTCGTTTCTCGCCCGATTCGGTCGATCTTTATGTCCATGGAATCCTTATCTAAAGGCCAAAAACCCCTACTGAATGGAATTCCTATCCATCGTGCTGAACAAAGAGCTCCAATTTTGGGCTTGGCCCTAGGGGGTACCCCTAGGGGCCTGGTTCTATTTTGGCCATAACTTCTTCGTTACTCGCCCGATTCGGTCGATCTTTATGTCCACAGAATCCTTATCTAAAGGCCTAAGACCCCTAATGATCGAAATTTCTGTCCATCGTGCCGAACAAAGAGTTTCAATATTAGGGCCGGGCCTTAGGGGCTCGGGGGCTGAAAAAATCATCCGAAACGAAATGTTGATTTTTTCGCACATTAGCACATTCACATGTATTAATGGCATTTTAAAGTGAGCTTGCGTAATTTGAAGGCCCAGATCGCGGGTAAATCGGCCGAATACGCCCCAAAATAATCACTTTTTCCCTTATTTTGGACTCTCACGAAGTTCTCGTAAAGCAAAATAATAGGAAAAGTGGATTTTGACTTTTTGGGGGATAACCCTTGGAATAAGGTTTCCAACGCCCATTGAATCGGTCAAATCGGACAAATAGCGTAGTAGTTATGGCAAAAATAGTGGAATTGCACAAAACGGGACCTGATGCAAAAACAGTTTTGGCCATAACTTCTTCGTTTCTCGCCCGATTCAGTCGATCTTTATGTCCATGGAATCCTTATCTAAAGGCCAAAAACCCCTACTGAATGGAATTCCTATCCATCGTGCTGAACAAAGAGCTCCAATTTTGGGCTGGGCCCTAGGGGCCTGGGTCTATTTTGGCCATAACTTCTTCGTTACTCGCCCGATTCGGTCGATCTTTATGTCCACAGAATCCTTATCTAAAGGCCTAAGACCCCTAATGATCGAAATTCCTGTCCATCGTGCCGAACAAAGAGTTTCAATATTAGGGTCGGGCCCTAGGGGTACCCCTAGGGGCTCGGGGGCTGAAAAAATCATTCGAAACGAAATATTGATTTTTTCGCACATTAGCACATTCACATGTATTAATGGCATTTTAAAGTGAGCTTGCGTAATTTGAAGGCCCAGATCGCGGGTAAATCGGCCGAATACGCCCCAAAATAATCACTTTTTCCCTTGTTTTGGACTCTCACGAAGTTCTCGTAAAGCAAAATAATAGGAAAAGTGGATTTTGACTTTTTGGGGGATAGCCCTTGGAATAAGGTTTCCAACGCCCATTGAATCGGTCAAATCGGACAAATAGCGTAGTAGTTATGGCAAAAATAGTGGAACTGCGCAAAACGGGACCCGATGCAAAAACAATTTTGGCCATAACTTCTTCGTTTCTCGCCCGATTCGGTCGATCTTTATGTCCATGGAATCCTTATCTAAAGGCCAAAAACCCCTACTGAATGGAATTCCTATCCATCGTGCTGAACAAAGAGCTCCAATTTTGGGCTTGGCCCTAGGGGGTACCCCTAGGGGCCTGGTTCTATTTTGGCCATAACTTCTTCGTTACTCGCCCGATTCGGTCGATCTTTATGTCCACAGAATCCTTATCTAAAGGCCTAAGACCCCTAATGATCGAAATTTCTGTCCATCATGCCGAACAAAGAGTTTCAATATTAGGGCCGGGCCCTAAGGGCTCGGGGGCTGAAAAAATCATCCGAAACGAAATATTGATTTTTTCGCACATTAGCACATTCACATGTATTAATGGCATTTTAAAGTGAGCTTGCGTAATTTGAAGGCCCAGATCGCGGGTAAATCGGCCGAATACGCCCCAAAATAATCACTTTTTCCCTTATTTTGGACTCTCACGAAGTTCTCGTAAAGCAAAATAATAGGAAAAGTGGATTTTGACTTTTTGGGGGATAGCCCTTGGAATAAGGTTTCCAACGCCCATTGAATCGGTCAAATCAGACAAATAGCGTAGTAGTTATGACAAAAATAGTGGAATTGCACAAAACGGGACCTGATGCAAAAACAGTTTTGGCCATAACTTCTTCGTTTCTCGCCCGATTCGGTCGATCTTTATGTCCATGGAATCCTTATCTAAAGGCCAAAAACCCCTACTGAATGGAATTCCTATCCATCGTGCTGAACAAAGAGCTCCAATTTTGGGCTGGGCCCTAGGGGGTACCCCTAGGGGCCTGGGTCTATTTTGGCCATAACTTCTTCGTTACTCGCCCGATTCGGTCGATCTTTATGTCCATAGAATCCTTATCTAAAGGCCTAAGACCCCTAATGATCGAAATTCCTGTCCATCGTGCCGAACAAAGAGTTTTAATATTCGGGCCGGGCCCTAGGGGGTACCCCTAGGGGCTCGGGGGCTGAAAAATCATCCGAAACGAAATGTTGATTTTTTCGCACATTAGCAAATTCACATGTATTAATGGCATTTTAAAGTGAGCTTACGTAATTTGAAGGCCCAGATAGCGGGTAAAGCCGAATACGCCCCAAAATAGTCACTTTTTCGCTTGTTTTGGACTCTCACGAAGTTCTCGTAAACCAAAATAATAGGAAAAGTGGATTTTAACTTTTTGGGGGATAGACCTTGAAATAAAGTTTCCAACGCCCCTTCAATCGGCCAAATAGGACAAATAGCATAGAAGTTATGGCAAAAATAGTGGAATTGCGCAAAACGGGACCTGACGCAAAAACAATTTTGGCCATAACTTCTTCGTTTCTCGCCCGATTCGGTCGATCTTTATGTCCACGGAATCCTTATCTAAAGGCCCAAGACCCTTCTTGAATGGAATTCCTATCCATCGTGCTGAACAAAGAGCTCCAAATTTTGGGCTGGGCCCAAGGGGGTACCCCTAGGGGCCTGGGTCTATTTTGGCCATAACTTCTTCGTTACTAGCCCGATTCGGTCGATCTTTATGTCCACAGAATCCTTATCTAAAGGCCTAAGACTCCTAATGATCGAAATTCCTGTCCATCGTGCCGAACAAAGAGTTTCAATATTAGGGCCGGGCCCTAGGGGTACCCCTAGGGGCTCGGGGGCTGAAAAAATCATTCGAAACGAAATGTTGATTTTTTCGCACATTAGCACATTCACATGTATTAATGGCATTTTAAAGTGAGCTTGCGTAATTTGAAGGCCCAGATCGCGGGTAAATCGGCCGAATACGCCCCAAAATAATCACTTTTTCCCTTGTTTTGGACTCTCACGAAGTTCTCGTAAAGCAAAATAATAGGAAAAGTGGATTTTGACTTTTTGGGGGATAGCCCTTGGAATAAGGTTTCCAACGCCCATTGAATCGGTCAAATCGGACAAATAGCGTAGTAGTTATGGCAAAAATAGTGGAACTGCGCAAAACGGGACCCGATGCAAAAACAATTTTGGCCATAACTTCTTCGTTTCTCGCCCGATTCGGTCGATCTTTATGTCCATGGAATCCTTATCTAAAGGCCAAAAACCCCTACTGAATGGAATTCCTATCCATCGTGCTGAACAAAGAGCTCCAATTTTGGGCTTGGCCCTAGGGGGTACCCCTAGGGGCCTGGTTCTATTTTGGCCATAACTTCTTCGTTACTCGCCCGATTCGGTCGATCTTTATGTCCACAGAATCCTTATCTAAAGGCCTAAGACCCCTAATGATCGAAATTTCTGTCCATCGTGCCGAACAAAGAGTTTCAATATTAGGGCCGGGCCCTAAGGGCTCGGGGGCTGAAAAAATCATCCGAAACGAAATATTGATTTTTTCGCACATTAGCACATTCACATGTATTAATGGCATTTTAAAGTGAGCTTGCGTAATTTGAAGGCCCAGATCGCGGGTAAATCGGCCGAATACGCCCCAAAATAATCACTTTTTCCCTTATTTTGGACTCTCACGAAGTTCTCGTAAAGCAAAATAATAGGAAAAGTGGATTTTGACTTTTTGGGGGATAGCCCTTGGAATAAGGTTTCCAACGCCCATTGAATCGGTCAAATCAGACAAATAGCGTAGTAGTTATGGCAAAAATAGTGGAATTGCACAAAACGGGACCTGATGCAAAAACAGTTTTGGCCATAACTTCTTCGTTTCTCGCCCGATTCGGTCGATCTTTATGTCCATGGAATCCTTATCTAAAGGCCAAAAACCCCTACTGAATGGAATTCCTATCCATCGTGCTGAACAAAGAGCTCCAATTTTGGGCTGGGCCCTAGGGGGTACCCCTAGGGGCCTGGGTCTATTTTGGCCATAACTTCTTCGTTACTCGCCCGATTCGGTCGATCTTTATGTCCATAGAATCCTTATCTAAAGGCCTAAGACCCCTAATGATCGAAATTCCTGTCCATCGTGCCGAACAAAGAGTTTTAATATTCGGGCCGGGCCCTAAGGGGTACCCCTAGGGGCTCGGGGGCTGAAAAATCATCCGAAACGAAATGTTGATTTTTTCGCACATTAGCAAATTCACATGTATTAATGGCATTTTAAAGTGAGCTTACGTAATTTGAAGGCCCAGATCGCGGGTAAAGCCGAATACGCCCCAAAATAGTCACTTTTTCGCTTGTTTTGGACTCTCACGAAGTTCTCGTAAACCAAAATAATAGGAAAAGTGGATTTTAACTTTTTGGGGGATAGACCTTGAAATAAAGTTTCCAACGCCCCTTCAATCGGCCAAATAGGACAAATAGCATAGAAGTTATGGCAAAAATAGTGGAATTGCGCAAAACGGGACCTGACGCAAAAACAATTTTGGCCATAACTTCTTCGTTTCTCGCCCGATTCGGTCGATCTTTATGTCCACGGAATCCTTATCTAAAGGCCCAAGACCCTTCTTGAATGGAATTCCTATCCATCGTGCTGAACAAAGAGCTCCATATTTTGGGCTGGGCCCAAGGGGGTACCCCTAGGGGCCTGGGTCTATTTTGGCCATAACTTCTTCGTTACTAGCCCGATTCGGTCGATCTTTATGTCCACAGAATCCTTATCTAAAGGCCTAAGACTCCTAATGATCGAAATTCCTGTCCATCGTGCCGAACAAAGAGTTTCAATATTAGGGCCGGGCCCTAGGGGTACCCCTAGGGGCTCGGGGGCTGAAAAAATCATTCGAAACGAAATGTTGATTTTTTCGCACATTAGCACATTCACATGTATTAATGGCATTTTAAAGTGAGCTTGCGTAATTTGAAGGCCCAGATCGCGGGTAAATCGGCCGAATACGCCCCAAAATAATCACTTTTTCCCTTGTTTTGGACTCTCACGAAGTTCTCGTAAAGCAAAATAATAGGAAAAGTGCATTTTGACTTTTTGGGGGATAGCCCTTGGAATAAGGTTTCCAACGCCCATTGAATCGGTCAAATCGGACAAATAGCGTAGTAGTTATGGCAAAAATAGTGGAACTGCGCAAAACGGGACCCGATGCAAAAACAATTTTGGCCATAACTTCTTCGTTTCTCGCCCGATTCGGTCGATCTTTATGTCCATGGAATCCTTATCTAAAGGCTAAAGACCCATACTGAATGGAATTCCTATCCATCGTGCTGAACAAAGAGCTCCAATTTTTGTGCTGGGCCCTAGGGGGTACCCCTAGGGGCCTGGGCTAAAAACTATATTGGCTATAACTTCTTCGTTACTCGCCTAATTCGGTCGATGTTTATGTCCACTGAATCCTTATCTAAAGGCCTAAGGCCACTATTGACTGAAGTTCCTGTCCATCGTGCCGAACAAAGAGTTTTAATATTCGGGTCGGGCCCTAGGGGTACCCCTAGGGGCTCGGGGGCTGAAAAATCATCCGAAACAAAATGTTAATTTTTTCGCACATTAGCACATTCACATGTATTAATGGCATTTTAAAGTGAGCTTACGTAATTTGAAGGCCCAGATCGCGGGTAAATCGGCCGAATAAGCCCCAAAATAATTACTTTTTCGCTTGTTTTGGACTCTCACGAAGTTCTCGTAAAGCAAAATAATAGGAAAAGTGGATTTTGACTTTTTGGGAGATAGCCCTTGGAATAAGGTTTCCAACGCCACTTTAATCGGCCAAATCGGACAAATAGCTTAGAAGTTATGGCAAAAATAGTGGAACTGCGCAAAACGGGACCAGACGCAAAAACAATTTTGGCCATAACTTCTTCGTTTCTCGCCCGATTTGTTCGATCTTTATGTCCACGGAATCCTCATCTAAAGGCCCAAGACCTTTCTTGATTGGAATTTCTATCCATCGTGCTGAACAAAGAGCTCCAATTTTTTGGCCGGGCCCTAAGGGGTACCCCCTAGGGGCCTGGGCTGAAAACTATTTTGGCCATAACTTCTTCGTAACTCGCCCGATTCGGTCGATCTTTATGTCCACAGAATCCTTATCTAAAGGCCTAAGACCCCTAATGATCGAAATTTCTAACCATCGTGCCGAACAAAGAGTTTCAATATTCGGGCCGGGCCCTAGCGGTACCTCTAGAGGCTCGGGGGCTGAAAAATCATCCGAAATAAAATGTTGAATTTTTCGCACATTAGCACATTCACATGTATTAATGGCATTTTAAAGTGAGCTTGCGTAATTTAAAGGCCCAGATCGCGGGTAAATCGGCCGAATACGCCCCAAAATAGTCACTTTTCCGCTTGTTTTGGAGTCTCACGAAGTTCTCGTAAAGAAAAATAATAGGAAAAGTAGATTTTGACTTTTTGGGGGATAGCCCTTGGAATAAGGTTTCCAACGCACCTTAAATAAGCCAAATCGAACAAATAGCGTAGAAGTTATGGCAAAAATAGTGGAACTGCGCAAAACGGGACCCTATGCAAAAATAATTTTGGCCATAACTTCTTCGTATTTCGCCTGATTCGGTCGATCTTTATGTCCACGGAATCCTTATCTAAAGGCCAAAGACCCCTAATGAAAGGAATTCCTATCAATCGTAGTGAACAAAGAGCTCCAATTTTTGTGCCGGGCCCTAGGGGTAGGGGCCTGGGCTAAAAACTATTTTGGCCATAACTTCTTCGTTACTCGCCTGATTCGGTCAATGTTTATGTCCACAGAATCCTTATCTAAAGGCTTAAGGTCACTAATGATTGAAGTTCCTGTCCATCGTGCCGAACAAAGAGTTTTTATATTCGGGCCGGGCCCTAGGGGTACCCCTAGGGGCTCGGGGGTTGAAAAATCATTCGAAACGAAATGTTGATTTTTTCGAACATTAGCACATTCACATGTATTAATGGCATTTAAAGTGAGCTTACATAATTTGAAGGCCCAGATCGCGGGTAAAGCCGAATACGCCCTAAAATAGTCACTTTTTCGCTTGTTTTGGACTCTCACGAAGTTCTCGTAAACCAAAATAATAGAAAAGTGGATTTTAACTTTTTGGGGGATAGCCCTTGGAATAAAGTTTCCAACGCCCCTTGAATCGGCCAAATAGGACAAATAGCATAGAAGTTATTGCAAAAATAGTGGAATTGCGCAAAACGGGACGTGACGCAAAAACAATTTTGGCCATAACTTCTTCGTTTCTCGCCCGATTCGGTCGATCTTTATGTCCACGGAATCCTTATATAAAGGCCCAAGACCCCTCTTGAATGGAATTCCAACCCATCATGCTGAACAAAGAGATCCAATTTTTGGGCTGGGCCCTAGGGGGTACCCCTAGGGGCCTGGGTCTATTTTGGCCATAACTTCTTCGTTACTCGCCCGATTCGGTCGATCTTTATATCCGTAGAATCCTTATCTAAAGGCCTAAGACCCCTAATGATCGAAATTCATGTCCATCGTGCCGAACAAAGAGTTTCAATATTAGGGTCGGGCCCTAGGGGTATACCCCTAAGGGCTCGTGGGCTGAAAAATCATCCGAAACGAAATGTTGATTTTTTCGCACATTAGCACATTCACATGTATTAATGGTATTTTAAAGTGAACTTGCGTAATTTTTAGGCCCAGATCGCGGGTAAATCGGCCGAATACGCCCCAAAATAATCACTTTTTGCTTGTTTTGGACTCTCACGAAGTTCTCGTAAAGAAATAAGAGGAAAAGTGGATTTTCACTTTTTCGGGGATAGCCATTGGAATAAGGTTTCCAACGCCACTTGAATCGGCCAAATCGGACAAATAGCTTAGAAGTTATGTCAAAAATAGTGGAACTGCGCAAAACGGGACCCGACGCAAAAACAATTTTGGCCATAACTTCTTCGTTTCTCGCCCGATTTGTTCGATTTTTATGTCCATAAAATCCTCATCGAAAGGCCCAAGACCTTTCTTGATTAAAATTTCTATCCATCGTGCTGAACAAAGAGCTACAATTTTTGGGCCGGGCCCTAGAGGGTACCCCCTAGGGTCTGGGCTAAAAACTATTTTGGCCATAACTTCTTCGTTACTCGCCCGATTTGGTCGATCTTTATGTCCACAGAATCTTTATCTAAAGGCCTAAGACCCCTATTGATCGAAATTTCTAGCCATCGTGCCGAACAAAGAGTTTCAATATTCGGGCCGGGCCCTAGGGGTACCTCTAGGGGCTGAAAAATCATTCGAAACGAAATGTTAATTTTTTTCGCACATTAGCACATTCACATGTATTAATGGCATTTTAAAGCGAACTTGTGTAATTTGAAGGCCCAGATCGCGGGTAAATCGGCCGAATACGCCCCAAAATAGTCACTTTTTCGCTTGTTTTAAAGTCTCACGAAGTTCTCGTAAAGAAAAATAATAGGAAAAGTGGATTTTGACTTTTTGGGGGATAGTCCTTGGAATAAGGTTTCCAACGCCCCTTAAATCAGTCAAATCGGACAAATAGCGTAGAAGTTATGGCAAAAATAGTGGAACTGCGCAAAACGGGACCCGATGCAAAAACAATTTTAGCCATAACTTCTTCGTTTCTCGCCCGATTCGGTCGATCTTTATGTCCATGGAATCCTTATCTAAAGGCCAAAGACCATTAATGAATGGAATTCCTATCCATCATGGTGAACAAAGAGCTCCAATTTTTGTGCCGGGCCCTAGGGCCCCCTAGGGGCCTGGGCTAAAAACTATTTTGGCCATAACTTCTTCGTTACTCGCCCAATTCGGTCGATCTTTATGTCCACAGAATCTTTATCTAAAGGCCTAAGACGCCTATTGATCGAAATTTCTAACCATCTTGCCGAACAAAGAGTTTCAATATTCGGGCCGGGCCCTAGGGGTACCTCTAGGGGCTCGGGGGCTGAAAAATCATTCGAAACGAAATGTTAATTTTTTCGCACATTGGCACATTCACATGTATTAATGGCATTTTAAAGTGAACTTGTGTAATTTGAAAGCCCAGATCGCGGGTAAATCGGCCGAATACGCCCCAAAATAGTCACTTTTTCGCTTGTTTTAAAGTCTCACGAAGTTCTCGTAAAGAAAAATAATAGGAAAAGTGGATTTTGACTTTTTGGGGGATAGTCCTTGGAATAAGGTTTCCAACGCCCCTTAAATCAGTCAAATCGGACAAATAGCGTAGAAGTTATGGCAAAAATAGTGGAACTGCGCAAAACGGGACCCGATGCAAAAACTATTTTGGCCATAACTTCTTCGTTTCTCGCCCGATTCGGTCGATCTTTATGTCCATGGAATCCTTATCTAAAGGCCAAAGACCACTAATGAATGGAATTCCTATCCATCATGGTGAACAAAGAGCTCCAATTTTTGTGCCGGGCCCTAGGGCCCCCTAGGGGCTTGGGCTAAAAACTATTTTGGCCATAACTTCTTCGTTACTCGCCCGATTCGGTCGATCTTTATGTCCACAGAATCCTTATCTAAAGGCCTAAGGCCACTAATGATCGAATATCCTGTCTATCGTGCCAAACAAAGAGTTTTAATATTCGGGCCGGGCCCTAGGGGTACCCCTAGGGGCTCAGGGGCTGAAAAATCATCCGAAACGAAATGTTGATTTTTTCGCACATTAGCACATTCACATGTATTAATGGCATTTTAAAGTGAGCATGCGTAATTTGAAGGCCCAGAGCGCGGGTAAAGCCGGATGCGCCCCAAAATAGTCACTTTTTCGTTTGTTTTGGACTCTCACGAAGTTCTCGTAAAGCAAAATAATAGGAAAAGTGGATTTTAACTTTTTGGGGGATAGCCCTTGGAATAAAGTTTCCAACGCCCCTTGAATCGGCCAAATCGGATAAATAGCGTAGAAGTTATGGCAAAAATAGTGGAACTGCGCAAAACGGGACCCGATGCAAAAACAATTTAGGCCATAACTTCTTCGTTTCTCGCCCGATTACGTCGATCTTTATGTCCACAGAATCCTTATCTTAAGGCCTAAGGCCAATAATGATCGAAATTCCTGTCCATCGTGCCGAACAAAGAGTTTAGATATTCGGGCCGGGCCCTAGGGGTACCACTAGGGGCTCGGGGGCTGAAAAATCATCCGAAACGAAATGTTAATTTTTTCGCACATTAGAACATTCACATGTATTAATGGCATTTTAAAGTAAGCTTGCGTAATTTGAAGGCCCAGATCGCGGGTAAAGCCGAATACGCCCCGAAATAGTCACTTTTTCGCTTGTTTTGGACTCTCACGAAGTTCTGGTAAAGAAAAATAATAGGAAAAGTGGATTTTCACTTTTTGGGGGATAGCCCTTGGAATAAGGTTTCCAACGCCACTTGAATCGGCCAAATCGGAAAAATAGCTTAGAAGTTATGGCAAAAATAGTGGAACTGCGCAAAACGGGACCCGACGCAAAAACAATATTGGCCATAACTTCTTCGTTTCTCGCCCGATTTGTTCGATCTTTATGTGCATGGAATCCTCATCGAAAGGCCCAAGACCTTTCTTGATTGGAATTTCTATCCACCGTGCTGAACAAAGAGCTCCAATTTTTGGGCCGGGCCCTAGGGGGTACCCCCTAGGGGCCTGGGCTAAAAACTATTTTGGCCATAACTTCTTCGTTACTCGCCCGATTCGGTTGATCTTTATGTCCACAGAATCTTTATCTAAAGGCCTAAGACCCCTAATGATCGAAATTTCTAACCATCGTGCAGAACAAAGAGTTTCAATATTCGGGCCGGGCCCTCTAGGGGTTCGGGGGCTGAAAAATAATTCGAAACAAAATGTTAATTTTTTCGCACATTAGCAAATTCACATGTATTAATGGCATTTTAAAGTGAGCTTGCGTAATTTGAAGGCCCAGATCGCGGGTAAATCGGCCGAATACGCCCCAAAATAGTCACTTTTTCGCTTATTTTGGAGTCTCACGAAGTTCTCGTAAAGAAAAATAATAGGAAAAGTGGATTTTGACTTTTTGGGGGATAGCCCTTGGAATAATGTTTCCAACGCCCCTTAAAAAAGCCAAATCGGACAAATAGCGTAGAATTTATGGCAAAAATAGTGGAACTGCGCAAAACGGGACTCGATGCAAAAACAATTTTGGCCATAACTTTTTCGTTTCTCGCCCGATTCGGTCGATCTTTATGTCCACGGAATCCTTATCTAAAGGCCAAAGACACCTAATGAATGGAATTCCTATCCATCGTGGTGAACAAAGAGCTCCAATTTTTGTGTCGGGACCTAGGGCCCCCTAGGGGCTTGGGTTAAAAACTATTTTTGCCATAACTTCTTCGTTACTCGCCCGATTCGGTTGATCTTTATGTCCACAGAATCCTTATCTAAAGGCCTATGGTCACTAATGATCGAAGTTCCTGTCCATCATGCCGAACAAAGAGTTTTAATATTCGGGCCGGGCCCTAGGGGTACCCCTAGGGGCTCGGGGGCTGAAAAATCATCCGAAACGAAATGTTGATTTTTTTGCACATTAGCACTTTCACATGTATTAATGGCATTTCAAAGTGAGCTTGCGTAATTTTAAGGCCCAGATCGTGGGTAAAGGCGAATACGCCCCAAAATAGTCACTTTTTCGCTTGTTTTGGACTCTCACGAAGTTCTCGTAAAGCAAAATAATAGGAAAAGTGGATTTTAACTTTTTGGGGGATAGCCCTTGGAATAAAGTTTCCAACGCCCCTTGAATCGGCCAAATCGGACAAATAGCGTAGAAGTTATGGCAAAAATAGTGGACTTGCGCAAAACGGGACCCGATGCAAAAACAATTTAGGCCATAACTTCTTCGTTTCTCGCCCGATTCGGTCGACCTTTATGTCCATAGAATCCTTATCTAAAGGCCTAAGGCTACTAATGATTGAAATTCCTGTCCATCGTGCTAAACAAAGAGTTTAGATATTCAGGTCGGGCCCTAGGGGTACTCCTAGGGGCTCGGGGGCTGAAAAATTATCCGAAACGAAATGTTTATTTTTTCGCACATTAGCACATTCACATGTATTAATGGCATTTTAAAGTGAGCTTGCGTAATTTGAAGGCCCAGATCGCGGGTAAAGCCGAATACGCCCCAAAATAATCACTTTTTCGCTTGTTTTGGACTCTCACGAAGTTCTCGTAAACCAAAATAAAAGGAAAAGTGGATTTTAACTTTTTTGGGGATTGCCCTTGGAATAAAGTTTCCAACGCCCCTTGAATCGGCCAAATCGGACAAATAGCATAGAAGTCATGGCAAAAATAGTGGAATTTCGCAAAACGGGACCTGACGCAAAAACAATTTTGGCCATAACTTCTTCGTTTCTCGCCCGATTCGGTCGATCTTTATGTCCATGGAATCCTTATCTAAAGGCCCAAGACTCCTCTTGAATGGAATTCCTATCCATCGTGCTGAACAAAGAATTCCAATTTTTGGGCTGGGCCCTAGGGGTACCCCTAGGAGCCTGGGTCTATTTTGGCCATAACTTCTTCGTTACTCGCCCGATTCGGTCGATCTTTATGTCCACAGAACCCTTATCTAAAGGCCTAAGACTCCTAATGATCGAAATTCCTATCCATCATGCCGAACAAAGAGTTTCAATATTCGGGCCGAGCCCTAGGGGGACCCCCTAGGGGCTCGGGGGCTGAAAAATCATCCGAAACGAAATGTTGATATTTTCGCATATTAGAACATTCACATGTATTAATGGCATTTTAAAGTGAGCTTGCGTAATTTGAAGGCCCAGATCGCGGGTAAATCGGCCGAATACGCCCCAAAATAGTCACTTTTTTGCTTGTTTTGGAGTCTCACGAAGTTCTCGTAAAGAAAAATAATAGGAAAAGTGGATTTTAACTTTTTGGGGGATAGCCCTTGGAATAAAGTTTCCAACGCCACTTAAATCGGCCAAATCGGACAAATAGTTTAGAAGTTATGGCAAAAATAGTGGAACTGCGCAAAACGGGACCCGACGCAAAACAATTTTGGCCATAACTACTTCGTTTCTCGCCCGATTTGTTCGATCTTTATGTCCACATAATCCTTATCTAAAGGCCTAAGGCCACTAATGATTGAAATTCCTGTCCATCGTGCCGAATAAAGAGTTTCAATATTCGGGCCGGGCCCTAGGGGTACCCCCTAGGGGCTCGGGGGCTGAAAAATCATCCGAAACGAAATATTGATTTTTTTGCTCATTAGCAAATTCACATGTATTAATGGCATTTTAAAGTGAGCTTGTGCAATTTGAAGCCCAGATTGCGGGTAAATCGGCCTAAAACGCCCCAAAATAATCACTTTTTCGCTTGTTTTGGACTCTCACAAAGTTCTCGTAAAGCAAAATAATAGGAAAACTTGATTTTCACCTTTTGGGGGATAGCCCTTGGAATAAGGTTTCCAACGTTACTTGAATCGGCCAAATCGGACAAATAGCTTAGAAGTTATGGCAAAAATAGTGAAACTGCGCAAAACGGGACCCGACGCAAAAACAATTTTGGCCATAATTTCTTCGTTTCTCGGCCGATTTGATCGATCTTTATGTCCACGAAATCTTTATCTAAAGGCCCAAGATCTGTTTTGATTGGAATTTCTATCCATCGTGCTGAACAAAGAGCTCCAATTTTTGGGCCGGGCCCTAGGGGCATGGGCTAAAAACTATTTTGGCCATAACTTCTTCGTTACTCGACCGATTCGGTCGATCTTTATGTCCACAGAATCCTTATCTAAAGGCCTAAGACCCCTAATGATCGAAATTTCTAACCATCGTGGCGAACAAACAGTTTCCATATTCGAGCCGGGCCCTAGGGAGTACCTCTAGGGGCTCGGGGGCTGAAAAATCATCCGAAACGAAATGTTGATTTTTTCGCACATTAGCACATTCACATGTATTAATGGCATTTTAAAGTGAGCTTGCGTAATTTGAAGGTCCAGATCGCGGGTAAATCGGCCGAATACGCCCCAAAATAGTCACTTTTTCGCTTATTTTGGAGTCTCACGAAGTTCTCGTAAAGAAAAATAATAGGAAAAGTAGATTTTGACTTTTTAGGGGATAGCCCTTGGAATAATGTTTCCAACACCCCTTAAATTAGCCAAATCGGACAAATAGCGTAGAAGTTATGGCAAAAATAGTGGAACTGCGCAAAACGGGACCCGATGCAAAAACAATTTTGGCCATAACTTCTTCGTTTCTCGCCCGATTCGGTCGATCTTTATGTCCACGGAATCCTTATCTAAAGGCCAAAGACCCCTAATGAATGGAATTCCTATCCATCGTGGTGAACAAAGAGCTCCAATTTTTGTGTTGGGACCTAGGGCCCCCTAGGGGCCTGGGTTAAAAACTATTTTGGCCATAACTTCTTCGTTACTCGCCCGATTCGGTCGATCTTTATGTACACAGAATCCTTATCTAAAGGCCTAAGGCCACTAATGATCGAAGTTTCTGTCCATCGTGCCGAACAAAGAGTTTTAATATTCGGGCCGGGCCCTAGGGGGTAACCCTAGGGGCTCGGGGGCTGAAAAATCATCCGAAACGAAATGTTGATTTTTTCGCTCATTAACACTTTCACATGTACTAATGGCATTTTAAAGTGAGCTTGCGTAATTTGAAGGCCCAGATCGCGGGTAAAGCCGAATACGCCCCAAAATAATGACTTTTTCGCTTGTTTTGGACTCTCACGAAGTTCTCGTAAAGCAAAATAATAGGAAAAGTGGATTTTGAATTTTTGGGGGATAGCCCTTGGAATAAAGTTTCCAACGCCCTTTGAATCGGCCAAATCGGACAAATAGCGTAGAAGTTATGGCAAAAATAGTGGAATTGCGCAAAACGGGACGTGACGCAAAAACAATTTTGGCCATAACTTCTTCGTTTCTCGCCCGATTCGGTTAATCTTTATGTCCACGGAATCCTTATCTAAAGGCCTAAGACTCCTAATGATCGAAATTCCTATCCATCATGCCGAACAAAGAGTTTCAATATTCAGGCCGGGCCCTAGGGGTACCCCCTAGGGGCTCGGGGGCTGAAAAATCATCCGAAACGAAATGTTGATATTTTCGCATATTAGCACATTCACATGTATTAATGGCATTTTAAAGTGATCTTGCATAATTTGAACGCCCAGATCGCGGGTAAATCGGCCGAATATGCCCCAAAATAGTCACTTTTTTGCTTGTTTTGGAGTCTCACGAAGTTCTCGTAAAGAAAAATAATAGGAAAAGTGGATTTTAACTTTTTCAGAGATAGCCCTTGGAATAAGGTTTCCAACGCCACTTGAATCGGCCAAATCGGACTAATAGCTTAGAAGTTATGGCAAAAATAGTGGAACTGCGCAAAACGGGACCCGACGCAAAACAATTTTGGCCATAACTACTTCGTTTCTCGCCCGATTTGTTCGATCTTTATGTCCATGGAATCCTCATCTAAAGGCCCAAGGCATTTCTTGATTGGAATTTCTATCCATCGTGCTGAACAAAGAGCTCCAATTTTTGGGCCGGGCCCTAGGGGGTACCCCCTAGAGGCCTGGGCTAAAACTATTTTGGCCATAACTTCTTCGTTACTCGCCCGATTCGGTCGATCTTTATGTCCACATAATACTTATCTAAAGGCCTAAGGCCACTAATGATTGAAATTCCTATCCATCGTGCCGAATAAAGAGTTTCAATATTCGGGCCGGGCCCTAGGGGTACCACCTAGGGGCTCGGGGGCTGAAAAATCATCCGAAATGAAATATTGATTTTTTTGCTCATTAGCAAATTCACATGTATTAATGGCATTTTCAAGTGAGCTTGTGTAATTTGAAGCCCAGATCGCGGGTAAATCGGCCTAATACGCCCCAAAATAATGACTTTTTCGCTTGTTTTGGACTCTCACAAAGTTCTCGTAAAGCAAAATAATATGAAAACTGGATATTCACCTTTTGGGGGATAGCCCTTGGAATAAGGTTTCCAACGTTACTTGAATCGGCCAAATCGGACAAAACAGGACCCGATGCAAAAACAATTTTGGCCATAACTTCTTCGTTTCTCGCCCGATTCGGTCGATCTTTATGTCCACAGAATCCTTATCTAAAGGCCAAAGACCCCTAATGAATGGAATTCCTATCCATCAAGGTGAACAAAGAGCTCCAATTTTTGTGCCGGGACTTAGGGCCCCATAGGGGCCTGGGCTAAAAACTATTTTGGCCATAACTTCTTCGTTACTCGCCCGATTCGGTCGATCTTTATGTCCACAGAATCCTTATCTAAAGGCCTAAGACCCCTAATGATCGAAATTTCTAACCATCGTGCCGAACAAAGAGTTTCAATATTCGAGCGGGGCCCTAGGGAGTACCTCTAGGGGCTCGGGGGCTGAAAAATCATCCGAAACGAAATGTTGATTTTTTCGCACATTAGCACATTCAAATGTATTAATGGCATTTTAAAGTGAGCTTGCGTAATTTGAAGGCCCAGATCGCGGGTAAATCGGCCGAATACGCCCCAAAATAGTCACTTTTTCGCTTATTTTGGAGTCTCACGAAGTTCTCTTAAAGAAAAATAATAGGAAAAGTGGATTTTGATTTTTTAGGGGATAACCCTTGGAATAATGTTTCCAACACCCCTTAAATAAGCCAAATCGGACAAATAGCGTAGAAGTTATGGCAAAAATAGTGGAACTGCGCAAAACGGGACCCGATGCAAAAACAATTTTGGCCATAACTTCTTCGTTTCTCGCCCGATTCGGTCAATCTTTATGTCCACGGAATCCTTATCTAAAGGCCCAAGACTCCTCTTGAATGGAATTCCTATCCATCGTGCTGAACAAAGAGTTCCAATTTTTGGGCTGGGCCCTTGGGGTACCCATAGGAGCCTGGGTCTATTTTGGCCATAACTTCTTCGTTACTCGCCCGATTCGGTCGATCTTTATGTCCACAGAATCCTTATTTAATGGCCTAAGACTCCTAATGATCGAAATTCCTATCCATCATGCCGAACAAAGAGTTTCAATATTCAGGCCGGGCCCTAGGGGTACCCCCTAGGGGCTCGGGGTCTGAAAAATCATCCGAAACGAAATGTTGATATTTTCGCATATTAGCACATTCACATGTATTAATGGCATTTTAAAGTGAGCTTGCGTAATTTGAAGGCCCAGATCGCAGGTATATCGGCCGAATACGCCCCAAAATAGTCACTTTTTCGCTTGTTTTGGAGTCTCACGAAGTTCTCGTAAAGAAAAATAATAGGAAAAGTGGATTTTGACATTTTCGGAGATAGCCCTTGGAATAAGGTTTCCAACGCCACTTGAATCGGCCAAATCGGACAAATAGCTTAGAAGTTATGGCAAAAATAGTGGAACTGCGCAAAACGGGACCCGACGCAAAACAATTTTTGCCATAACTACTTCTTTTTTCGCCCGATATGTTCGATCGTTATGTCCACGGAATCCTCATCTAAAGGCCCAAGACCTTTCTTGATTGGAATTTCTATCCATCGTGCTGAACAAAGAGCTCCAATTTTTGGGCCGGGCCTTGGGGGTACCTCTAGGGGCTCGGGGGCTGAAAAATCATCCGAAACGAAATGTTGATATTTTCGCACATTAGCACATTCACATGTATTAATGGCATTTTTATGTGAGCTTACATAATTTGAAGGCCCAGATCGCGGGTAAATCGGCCGAATACTCCCCAAAATAGTCACTTTTTCGCTTGTTTTGGAGTCTCACGAAGTTCTCGTAAAGAAAAATAATAGGAAAAGTAGATTTTGACTTTTAGGGGGATAGCCCTTGGAATAAGGTTTCCAACACCCTTTGAATTGGCCAAATCAGACAAATAGCGTAGAAGTTATGGCAAAAATAGTGGAACTGTGCAAAACGGGACCCGATGCAAAAACAAATTTGGCCTTAACTTCTTCATTTCTCGCCCGATTCGGTCGATCTTTATGTCCAAAGAATCCTTATCTAAAGGCCTAAGGCCACTAATGATCGAAATTCCTGTCCATCGTGACGAACAAAGAGTTTCGATAATCAGGCCGGGCCCTAGGGGTACCCCTAGGGGCTCGAGGGCTGAAAAATCATCCGAAACGAAATGTTGATTTTTTCGCACATTATCACATTCACATATATTAATGGCATTTTAAAGTGAGCTTGCGTAATTTGAAGGCCCAGATCGCGGGTATATCGGCCGAATACGCCCATAAATAGTCACTTTTTCGCTAGTTTTGGACTCTCACGAAGTTCTCGTAAACCAAAATAATAGGAAAAGTGGATTTTGACTTTTTGGGGTATAGCCCTTGGAATAAGGTTTCCAATGCCCCTTGAATCGGCTAAATCGGAAAAATAGCGTAGAAGTTATGGCAAAAATAGTGGAACTGCGCAAAACGGGACCCGATGCAAAAACAATTTTGGCCATAACTTCTTCGTTTCTCGCCCGATTCGGTCGATCTTTATGTCCACGGAATCCTTATCTAAAGGCCAAAGACCCTTAATGAATGGAATTCCTATCCATCGTTGTGAACAAAGAGCTCCAATTTTTGTGCCGGGACTTAGGGCCCCATAGGGGCCTGGGCTAAAAACTATTTTGGCCATAACTTCTTCGTTACTCGCCCGATTCGGTCGATCTTTATGTACATAGAATCCTTATCTAAAGGCGTAAGGCCAATAATGATCGAAGTTCCTGTCCATCGTGCCGAACAAAGAGTTTTAATATTCGGGCCGGGCCCTAGAAGGTACCCCTAGGGGCTCGGGGGCTGAAAAATCATCTGAAACGAAATGTTGATTTTTCCGCACATTAGCACTTTCACATGTATTAATGGCATTTTAAAGTGAGCTTGCATTATTTGAAGGCCCAGATCGCGGGTAAAGCAGAATACGCCCCAAAATAGTCACTTTTTCGCTTGTTTTGGAGTCTCACGAAGTTCTCGTAAAGAAAAATAATAGGAAAAGTGGATTTTGACTTTTAGAGAGATAGCCCTTGGAATAAGATTTCCAACGCCCCTTGAATCGGCCAAATCGGACAAATAGCTTAGAAGTTATGGCAAAAATAGTGGAACTGCGCAAAACGGGACCCGATGCAAAAACAATTTTGGCCATAACTTCTTCGTTTCTCGCCCGATTCGGTCGATCTTTATGTCCACAGAATCCTTATCTAAATGCCTAAGGCCACTAATGATTGAAATTCCTGTCCATCGTGCCGAATAAAGAGTTTCAATATTCGGGCCGGGCCCTAAGGGTACCCCTAGGGGCTCGGGGGCTGAAAAATCATCCGAAACGAAATGTTGATTTTTTCGCACATTAGCAAATTCACATGTATTAATGGCATTTTTAAGTGAGCTTGCATAATTTGAAGGCCCAGATCGCGGGTAAATCGGCCGAATACGCCCCAAAATAGTCACTTTTTCGCTTGTTTTGGAGTCTCACGAAGTTCTCATAAAGAAAAATAATAGGAAAAGTGGATTTTGACTTTTAGGAAGATAGCCCTTGGAATAAGGTTTCAACGCCCCTTGAATCGGCTAAATTGGAAAAATAGCGTAGAAGTTATGGCAAACATAGTGGAACTGCGCAAAACGGGACCCGATGCAAAAACAATTTTGGCCATAACTTCTTCGTTTCTCGCCCGATTCGGTCGATCTTTATGTCCACAGAATCCTTATCTAAATGTCTAAGGCCACTAATGATTGAAATACTTGTCCATCGTGCCGAATAAAGAGTTTCAATATTCGGGTCGGGCCCTAGGGGTACCCCTAGGGGCTCGGGGGCTGAAAAATCATCCGAAACGAAATGTTGATTTTTTCACACATTAGCAAATTCACATGTATTAATCGCATTTTTAAGTGAGCTTGCATAATTTGAAGGCCCAGATCGCGGGTAAATCGGCCGAATACGCCCCAAAATAGTAACTTTTTCGCTTGTTTTGGAGTCTCACGAAGTTCTCGTAAAGAAAAATAATAGGAAAAGTGGATTTTGACTTTTAGAGAGATAGCCCTTGGAATAAGATTTCCAACGCCCCTTGAATCGGCGAAATCGGACAAATAGCGTAGAAGTTATGGCAAAAATAGTGGAACTGCGCAAAACGGGACCCGATGCAAAAACAATTTTGGCCATAACTTCTTCGTTTCTCGCCCGATTCGGTCGATCTTTATGTCCACAGAATCCTTATCTAAAGGCCTAAGACCACTAATGATTGAAATTCCTGTCCATCGTGCCGAATAAAGAGTTTCAATATTCGGACCAGGCCCTCAGGGTACCCCTAGGGGCTCGGGGGCTGAAAAATCATCCGACATGAGATGTTGATTTTTTCGCACATTAGCAAATTCACATGTATTAATGGCATTTTAAAGTGAGCTTGCGTAATTTGAAGGCCCAGATCGCGGGTAAATCGGCCGAATACGCCCCAAATTAATCACTTTTTCGCTTGTTTTGGAGTCTCACGTAGTTCTCCTAAAGAAAAATAATAGGAAAAGTGGATTTTGACTTTTAGGGAGATATCCCTTGGAATAATATTTCCAACGCCCCTTGAATCGGCCAAATCGGACAAATAGCGTAGAAGTTATGGCAAAAATAGTGGAACTGCGCAAAACGGGACCCGATGCAAAAACAATTTTGGCCATAACTTCTTCGTTTCTCGCCCGATTCGGTCGATCTTTATATCCACAGAATCCTTATCTAAAGGCCTAAAACCACTAATGATTGAAATTCCTGTCCATCGTGCCGAATAAAGAGTTTCAATATTCGGGCCGGGCCCTAAGGGTACCCCTAGGGGCTCGGGGGCTGAAAAATCATCCGACATGAGATGTTGATTTTTTCGCACATTAGCAAATTCACATGTATTAATGGCATTTTAAAGTGAGCTTGCGTAATTTGAAGGCCCAGATCGCGGGTAAATCGGCCGAATACGCCCCAAAATAGTCACTTTTTCGCTTGTTTTAGAGTCTCACGAAGTTCTAGTAAAGAAAAATAATAGGAAAAGTGGATTTTGACTTTTAGGGAGATAGCCCTTGGAATAAGATTTCCAACGCCCCTTGAATCGGCCAAATCGGACAAATAGCGTAGAAGTTATGGCAAAAATAGTGGAACTGCGCAAAACAAGACCCGATGCAAAAACAATTTTGGCCATAACTTCTTCGTTTCTCGCCCGATTCGGTCGATCTTTATGTCGACGGAATCCTTATCTAATGGCCAAAGACCCTTAATGAATGGAATTCCTATCCATTGTGCTGAACAAAGAGCTCCAATTTTTGTGCCGGGCCCTAGGGGGGTACCCCCTAGGGGCTTGGGCTAAAAATTATTTTGGCCATAACTTCTTCGTTACTCGCCCGATTCGGTCGATCTTTATGTCCACAAAATCCTTATCTAAAGGCCTAAGACCCCTAATGATCGAAATTCCTGTCCATCGTGCCGAACAAAGAGTTTCAATATTCGGGCCGGGCCCTAGGGGTACCCCTAGGGGCTCAGGGGCTGAAAAATCATCCGAAACGAAATGTTGATTTTTTCGCACATTAGCACATTCACATGTATTAATGGCATTTTAAAGTGAGCTTGCGTAATTTGAAGGCCCAGATCGTGGGTAAATCGGCCGAATACGCCCCAAAATAGTCACTTTTTCGCTTATTTTGGAGTCTCAAGAAGTTCTCGTAAAGAAAAATAACAGGAAAAGTGGATTTTGACTTTTTAGGGGATAACCCTTGGAATAATGTTTCCACCTCCCCTTAAATAAGCCAAATCCGACAAATAGCGTAGAAGTTATGGCAAAAATAGTGGAACTGCGCAAAACAGGACCCGATGCAAAAACAATTTTGGCCATAACTTCTTCGTTTCTCGCCCGATTCGGTCGATCTTTATGTCCACAGAATCCTTATCTAAAGGCCAAAGACCCCTAATGAATGGAATTCCTATCCATCGAGGTGAACAAAGAGCTCCAATTTTTGTGCCGGGACTTAGGGCCCCATAGGGGCCTGGGCTAAAAACTATTTTGGCCATAACTTCTTCGTTACTCGCCCGATTCGGTCGATCTTTATGTCCACAGAATCCTTATCTAAAGGCCTAAGACCCCTAATGATCGAAATTTCTAACCATCGTGCCGAACAAAGAGTTTCAATATTCGAGCGGGGCCCTAGGGAGTACCCCTAGGGGCTCGGGGGCTGAAAAATCATCTGAAACGAAATGTTGATTTTTCCGCACATTAGCACTTTCACATGTATTAATGGCATTTTAAAGTGAGCTTGCATTATTTGAAGGTTCAGATCGCGGGTAAAGCCGAATACGCCCCAAAATAGTCACTTTTTCGCTTGTTTTGGAGTCTCACGAAGTTCTCGTAAAGAAAAATAATAGGAAAAGTGGATTTTGACTTTTAGAGAGATAGCCCTTGGAATAAGATTTCCAACGCCCCTTGAATCGGCCAAATCGGACAAATAGCTTAGAAGTTATGGCAAAAATAGTGGAACTGCGCAAAACGGGACCCGATGCAAAAACAATTTTGGCCATAACTTCTTCGTTTCTCGCCCGATTCGGTCGATCTTTATGTCCACAGAATCCTTATCTAAATGCCTAAGGCCACTAATGATTGAAATTCCTGTCCATCGTGCCGAATAAAGAGTTTCAATATTCGGGCCGTGCCCTAAGGGTACCCCTAGGGGCTCGGGGGCTGAAAAATCATCCGAAACGAAATGTTGATTTTTTCGCACATTAGCAAATTCACATGTATTAATCGCATTTTTAAGTGAGCTTGCATAATTTGAAGGCCCAGATCGCGGGTAAATCGGCCGAATACGCCCCAAAATAGTCACTTTTTCGCTTGTTTTGGAGTCTCACGAAGTTCTCGTAAAGAAAAATAATAGGAAAAGTGGATTTTGACTTTTAGGGAGATAGCCCTTGGAATAAGATTTCCAACGCCCCTTAAATCGGCCAAATCGGACAAATAGCGTAGAAGTTATGGCAAAAATAGTGGAACTGCGCAAAACGGGACCCGATGCAAAAACAATTTTGGCCTTAACTTCTTCGTTTCTCGCCCGATTCGGTCGATCTTTATGTCCACAGAATCCTTATCTAAATGCCTAAGGCCACTAATGATTGAAATTCCTGTCCATCGTGCCGAATAAAGAGTTTCAATATTCGGGCCAGGCCCTAAGGGTACCCCTAGGGGCTCGGGGGCTAAAAAATCATCCGAAATGAAATGTTGATTTTTTCGCACATTAGCAAATTCACATGTATTAATGGCATTTTAAAGTGAGCTTGCGTAATTTGAAGGCCCAGATCGCGGGTAAATCGGCCGAATACGCCCCAAATTAGTCACTTCTTCGCTTGTTTTGGAGTCTCACGTAGTTCTCCTAAAGAAAAATAATAGGAAAAGTGGATTTTGACTTTTAGGGAGATAGCCCTTGGAATAAGATTTCCAACGCCCCTTGAATCGGCGAAATCGGACAAATAGCGTAGAAGTTATGGCAAAAATAGTGGAACTGCGCAAAACGGGACCCGATGCAAAAACAATTTTGGCCATAACTTCTTCGTTTCTCGCCCGATTCGATCGATCTTTATGTCCACAGAATCCTTATCTAAATGCCTAAGGCCACTAATGATTGAAATTCCTGTCCATCGTGCCGAATAAAGAGTTTCAATATTCGGGCCGGGCCCTAAGGGTACCCCTAGGGGCTCGGGGGCTAAAAAATCATCCGAAACGAAAAGTTGATTTTTTCACACATCAACAAATTCAGATGTATTAATCGCATTTTTAAGTGAGCTTGCATAATTTGAAGGCCCAGATCGCGGGTAAATCGGCCGAATACGCCCCAAAATAGTCACTTTTTCGCTTGTTTTGGAGTCTCACGAAGTTCTCGTAAAGAAAATTTTAGGAAAAGTGGATTTTGACTTTTAGGGAGATTGCCCTTGGAATAAGATTTCCAACGCCCCTTAAATCGGCCAAATCGGACAAATAGCTTAGAAGTTATGGCAAAAATAGTGGAACTGCGCAAAACGGGACCCGATGCAAAAACAATTTTGGCCTTAACTTCTTCGTTTCTCGCCCGATTCGGTCGATCTTTATGTCCACAGAATCCTTATCTAAATGCCTAAGGCCACTAATGATTGAAATTCCTGTCCATCGTGCCGAATAAAGGGTTTCAATATTCGGGCCGGGCCCTAAGGGTACCCCTAGGGGCTCGGGGGCTAAAAAATCATCCGAAATGAAATGTTGATTTTTTCGCACATTAGCAAATTCACATGTATTAATGGCATTTTAAAGTGAGCTTGCGTAATTTGAAGGCCCAGATCGCGGGTAAATCGGCCGAATACGCTCCAAATTAGTCACTTTTCGCTTGTTTTGGAGTCTCACGTAGTTCTCCTAAAGAAAAATTATAGGAAAAGTGGATTTTGACTTTTAGGGAGATAGCCCTTGGAATAAGATTTCCAACGCCCCTTGAATCGGCGAAATCGGACAAATAGCGTAGAAGTTATGGCAAAAATAGTGGAACTGCGCAAAACGGGACCCGATGCAAAAACAATTTTGGCCATAACTTCTTCGTTTCTCGCCCGATTCGATCGATCTTTATGTCCACAGAATCCTTATCTAAATGCCTAAGGCCACTAATGATTGAAATTCCTGTCCATCGTGCCGAATAAAGAGTTTCAATATTCGGGCCGGGCCCTAAGGGTACCCCTAGGGGCTCGGGGGCTAAAAAATCATCCGAAACGAAATGTTGATTTTTTCACACATTAACAAATTCAGATGTATTAATCGCATTTTTAAGTGAGCTTGCATAATTTGAAGGCCCAGATCGCGGGTAAATCGGCCGAATACGCCCCAAAATAGTCACTTTTTCGCTTGTTTTGGAGTCTCACGAAGTTCTCGTAAAGAAAATTTTAGGAAAAGTGGATTTTGACTTTTAGGGAGATTGCCCTTGGAATAAGATTTCCAACGCCCCTTAAATCGGCCAAATCGGACAAATAGCTTAGAAGTTATGGCAAAAATAGTGGAACTGCGCAAAACGGGACCCGATGCAAAAACAATTTTGGCCTTAACTTCTTCGTTTCTCGCCCGATTCGGTCGATCTTTATGTCCACAGAATCCTTATCTAAATGCCTAAGGCCACTAATGATTGAAATTCCTGTCCATCGTGCCGAATAAAGGGTTTCAATATTCGGGCCGGGCCCTAAGGGTACCCCTAGGGGCTCGGGGGCTAAAAAATCATCCGAAATGAAATGTTGATTTTTTCGCACATTAGCAAATTCACATGTATTAATGGCATTTTAAAGTGAGCTTGCGTAATTTGAAGGCCCAGATCGCGGGTAAATCGGCCGAATACGCTCCAAATTAGTCACTTTTCGCTTGTTTTGGAGTCTCACGTAGTTCTCCTAAAGAAAAATAATAGGAAAAGTGGATTTTGACTTTTAGGGAGATAGCCCTTGGAATAAGATTTCCAACGCCCCTTGAATCGGCGAAATCGGACAAATAGCGTAGAAGTTATGGCAAAAATAGTGGAACTGCGCAAAACGGGACCCGATGCAAAAACAATTTTGGCCATAACTTCTTCGTTTCTCGCCCGATTCGGTCGATCTTTATGTCCACAGAATCCTTATCTAAATGCCTAAGGCCACTAATGATTGAAATTCCTGTCCATCGTGCCGAATAAAGAGTTTCAATATTCGGGCCGGGCCCTAAGGGTACCCCTAGGGGCTCGGGGGCTAAAAAATCATCTGAAACGAAATGTTGATTTTTTCACACATTACCAAATTCACATGTATTAATCGCATTTTTAAGTGAGCTTGCATAATTTGAAGGCCCAGATCGCGGGTAAATCGGCCGAATACGCCCCAAAATAGTCACTTTTTCGCTTGTTTTGGAGTCTCACGAAGTTCTCGTAAAGAAAAATAATAGGAAAAGTGGATTTTGACTTTTAGGAAGATAGCCCTTGGAATAAGGTTTCCAACGCCCCTTGAATCGGCTAAATCGGAAAAATAGCGTAGAAGTTATGGCAAAAATAGTGGAACTGCGCAAAACGAGACTCGATGCAAAAACAATTTTGGCCATAACTTCTTCGTTTCTCGCCTGATTCGGTCGGTCTTTATGTCCACAGAATCCTTATCTAAATGCCTAAGGCCACTAATGATTGAAATTCATGTCCATCGTGCCGAATAAAGAGTTTCAATATTCGGGTCGGGCCCTAGGGGTACCCCTAGGGGCTCGGGGGCTGAAAAATCATCCGAAACGAAATGTTGATTTTTTCACACATTAGCAAATTCACATGTATTAATCGCATTTTTAAGTGAGCTTGCATAATTTGAAGGCCCAGATCGCGGGTAAATCGGCCGAATACGCCCCAAAATAGTCACTTTTTCGCTTGTTTTGGAGTCTCACGAAGTTCTCGTAAAGAAAAATAATAGGAAAAGTGGATTTTGACTTTTAGGGAGATAGCCCTTGGAATAAGATTTCCAACGCCCCTTAAATCGGCCAAATCGGACAAATAGCGTAGAAGTTATGGCAAAAATAGTGGAACTGCGCAAAACGGGACCCGATGCAAAAACAATTTTGGCCTTAACTTCTTCGTTTCTCGCCCGATTCGGTCGATCTTTATGTCCACAGAATCCTTATCTAAATGCCTAAGGCCACTAATGATTGAAATTCCTGTCCAACGTGCCGAATAAAGAGTTTCAATATTCGGGCCGGGCCCTAAGGGTACCCCTAGGTGCTTGGGGGCTAAAAAATCATCCGAAATGAAATGTTGATTTTTTCGCACATTAGCAAATTCACATGTATTAATGGCATTTTAAAGTGAGCTTGCGTAATTTGAAGGCCCAGATCGCGGGTAAATCGGCCGAATACGCCCCAAATTAGTCACTTTTTCGCTTGTTTTGGAGTCTCACGTAGTTCTCCTAAAGAAAAATAATAGGAAAAGTGGATTTTGACTTTTAGGGAGATAGCCCTTGGAATAAGATTTCCAACGCCCCTTGAATCGGCCAAATCGGACAAATAGCGTAGAAGTTATAGCAAAAATAGTGGAACTGCGCAAAACGGGACCCGATGCAAAAACAATTTTGGCCATAACTTCTTCGTTTCTCGCCCGATTCGGTCAATCTTTATATCCACAGAATCCTTATCTAAAGGCCTAAGACCACTAATGATTGAAATTCCTGTCCATCGTGCCAAATAAAGAGTTTCAATATTCGGGCCGGGCCCTAAGGGTACCCCTAGGGGCTCGGGGGCTGAAAAATCATCCGACATGAGATGTTGATTTTTTCGCACATTAGTAAATTCACATGTATTAATGGCATTTTAAAGTGAGCTTCCGTAATTTGAAGGCCCAGATCGCGGGTAAATCGGCCGAATACGCCCCAAAATAGTCACTTTTTCGCTTGTTTTGGAGTCTCATGAAGTTCTCGTAAAGAAAAATAATAGGAAAAGTGGATTTTGACTTTTAGGGAGATAGCCCTTGGAATAAGATTTCCAACGCCCCTTGAATCGGCCAAATCGGACAAATAGCGTAGATGTTATGACAAAAATAGTGGAATTGCGCAAAACGGGACCCGACGCGAAAACAATTTTGGCCATAACTTCTTCGTTTCTCGCCCGATTCGGTCAATCTTTATGTCCACGGAATCCTTATATAAAGGCCCAAGACTCCTCTTGAATGGACTTCCTATCCATCGTGCTGAACAAAGAGTTCCAATTTTTGGGCTGGGCCCTTGGGGTACCCCTAGGAGCCTGGGTCTATTTTGGCCATAACTTCTTCGTTACTCGCCCGATTTGGTCGATCTTTATGTCCACAGAATCCTTATCTAAAGACCTAAGACTCCTAATGATCGAAATTCCTATCCATCGTGCCGAACAAAGAGTTTCAATATTCGGTCCGGGCCCTAGTGGTACCACTAGGGGCTCGGGGGCTGAAAAATCATCCGAAACGAAATGTTGATATTTTCGCATATTAGCACATTCACATGTATTAATGGCATTTTAAAGTGAGCTTGCGTAATTTGAGGGCCCAGATCGCGGGTAAATCGGCCGAATACGCCCAAAATAGTCACTTTGTCGCTTCTTTTGGAGTCTCACGAAGTTCTCGTAAAGAAAAATAATAGGAAAAGTGGATTTTGACATTTTCGGAGATAGCCCTTGGAATAAGGTTTCCAACGCCACTTGAATTGACCAAATCGGACAAATAGCTTAGAAGTTATGGCAAAAATAGTGGAACTGCGCAAAACGGGACCCGACGCAAAACAATTTTGGCCATAACTACTTCGTTTCTCGCCCGATTTGTTCGATCTTTATGTCCACGGAATCCTCATCTAAAGGCCCAAGCCCTTTCTTTATTGGAATTTCTATCCATCGTGCTGAACAAAGAGCTCCAATTTTTGGGTCGGGCCCTAGGGGGCACCCCTAGAGGCCTGGGCTAAAAACTATTTTAGCCATAACTTCTTCGTTACTCGCCCGATTCGGTCGATCTTTATGTCCACATAATCCTTATCTAAAGGCCTAAGGCCACTAATGATTGAAATTTCTAACCATCGTGCCGAACAAAGAGTTTCAATATTCGGGTCGGGCCCTAGGGGTACCTCTAGGGGCTCGGGGGCTGAAAAATCATCCGAAACGAAATGTTGATATTTTCGTAAATTAGCACATTCACATGTATTAATGGCATTTTAAAGTGAGCTTGTATAATTTGAAGACCCAGATCGCGGGTAAATCGGCCGAATACTCCCCAAAATAGTCACTTTTTCGCTTGTTTTGGAGTCTCACGAAGTTCTCGTAAAGAAAAATAATAGGAAAAGTGGATTTTGACTTTTAGGGGGATAGCCCTTGGAATAAGGTTTCCAACACCCCTTGAATCGGGCAAATCAGACAAATAGCGTAGAAGTTATGGCAAAAATAGTGGAACTGTGCAAAACGGGACCCGATGCAAAAACAATTTTGGTCATAACTTCTTCATTTCTCGCCCGATTCGGTCGATCTTTATGTCCACAGAATCCTTATCTAAAGGCCTAAGGCCACTAATGATCGAAATTCCTGTCCATCGTGACGAACAAAGAGTTTCGATAATCAGGCCGGGCCCTAGGGGCTCGAGGGCTGAAAAATCATCCTAAACGAAATGTTGATTTTTTCGTACATTAGCACATTCACATGTATAAATTGTATTTTAAAGTAAGCTTGCGTAATTTGAAGGCCCAGATCGCTGGTAAATCGGCCGAATACGCCCCAAAATAGTCACTTTTTCGCTTGTTTTAGAGTCTCACGAAGTTCTCGTAAAGAAAAATAATAGGAAAAGTGGATTTTGACTTTTAGGGAGATAGCCCTTGGAATAAGATTTCCAACGCCCCTTGAATCGGCCAAATCGGACAAATAGCGTAGAAGTTATGGCAAAAATAGTGGAACTGCGCAAAACAGGACCCGATGCAAAAACAATTTTGGCCATAACTTCTTCGTTTCTCGCCCGATTCGGTCGATCTTTATGTCCACGGAATCCTTATCTAATGGCCAAAGACCCCTAATGAATGGAATTCCTATCCATTGTGCTGAACAAAGAGCTCCAATTTTTGTGCCGGGCCCTAGGGGGTACCCCCTAGGGGCTTGGGCTAAAAATTATTTTGGCCATAACTTCTTCGTTACTCGCCCGATTCGGTCGATCTTTATGTCCACAAAATCCTTATCTAAAGGCCTAAGACCCCTAATGATCGAAATTCCTGTCCATCGTGCCGAACAAAGTGTTTCAATATTCGGGCCGGGCCCTAGGGGTACCCCTAGGGGCTCAGGGGCTGAAAAATCATCCGAAACGAAATGTTGATTTTTTCTCACATTAGCACATTCACATGTATTAATGGCATTTTAAAGTGAGCTTGCGTAATTTGAAGGCCCACATCGCGGGTAAATCGGCCGAATACGCCCCAAAATAGTCAATTTTTCGCTTATTTTGGAGTCTCAAGAAGTTCTCGTAAAGAAAAATAACAGGAAAAGTGGATTTTGACTTTTTAGGGTATAGCCCTTGGAATAATGTTTCCAACGCCCCTTAAATAAGCCAAATCCGACAAATAGCGTAGAAGTTATGGCAAAAATAGTGGAACTGTGCAAAACAGGACCTGATGCAAAAACAATTTTGGCCATAACTTCTTCGTTTCTCGCCCGATTCGGTCGATCTTTATGTCCACGGAATCCTTATCTAAAGGCCAAAGACCCCTAATGAATGGAATTCCTATCCATCGTGGTGAACAAAGAGCTCCAATTTTTGTGCCGGGACTTAGGGCCCCATAGGGGCCTGGGCTAAAAACTATTTTGGCCATAACTTCTTCGTTACTCGCCCGATTCGGTCGATCTTTATGTCCATAGAATCCTTATCTAAAGGCCTAAGGCCACTAATGATCGAAGTTCCTGTCCATCGTGCCGAACAAAGAGTTTTAAAATTCGGGCCGGGCCCAAGAAGGTACCCCTAGGGGCTCGGGGGCTGAAAAATCATCCGAAACGAAATGTTGATTTTTCCGCACATTAGCACTTTCACATGTATTAATGGAATTTTAAAGTGAGCTTGCGTAATTTGAAGGCCCAGATCGCGGGTAAAGCCGAATTCGCCCCAAAATAGTCACTTTTTCGCTTGTTTTGGACTCTCTCGAAGTTCTCGTAAAGCAAAACAATAGAAAAAGTGGATTTTGACTTTTTGGGGGATAGCCCTTGGAATAAAGTTTCCAACGCCCCTTGAATCGGCCAAATCGGACAAGTAGCGTAGAAGTTATGGCAAAAATAGTGGAATTGCGCAAAACGGGACCCGACGCGAAAACAATTTTGGCCATAACTTCTTCGTTTCTCGCCCGATTCGGTCAATCTTTATGTCCACGGAATCCTTATATAAAGGCCCAAGACTCCTCTTGAATGGACTTCCTATCCATCGTGCTGAACAAAGAGTTCCAATTTTTGGGCTGGGCCCTTGGGGTACCCCTAGGAGCCTGGGTCTATTTTGTCCATAACTTCTTCGTTACTCGCCCGATTTGGTCGATCTTTATGTCCACAGAATCCTTATCTAAAGACCTAAGACTCCTAATGATCGAAATTCCTATCCATCGTGCCGAACAAAGAGTTTCAATATTCGGTCCGGGCCCTAGTGGTACCACTAGGGGCTCGGGGGCTGAAAAATCATCCGAAACGAAATGTTGATATTTTCGCATATTAGCACATTCACATGTATTAATGGCATTTTAAAGTGAGCTTGCGTAATTTGAGGGCCCAGATCGCGGGTAAATCGGCCGAATACGCCCAAAATAGTCACTTTGTCGCTTCTTTTGGAGTCTCACGAAGTTCTCGTAAAGAAAAATAATAGGAAAAGTGGATTTTGACATTTTCGAAGATAGCCCTTGGAATAAGGTTTCCAACGCCACTTGAATTGACCAAATCGGACAAATAGCTTAGAAGTTATGGCAAAAATAGTGGAACTGCGCAAAACGGGACCCGACGCAAAACAATTTTGGCCATAACTACTTCGTTTCTCGCCCGATTTGTTCGATCTTTATGTCCACGGAATCCTCATCTAAAGGCCCAAGCCCTTTCTTTATTGGAATTTCTATCCATCGTGCTGAACAAAGAGCTCCAATTTTTGGGCCGGGCCCTAGGGGGTACCCCTAGAGGCCTGGGCTAAAAACTATTTTAGCCATAACTTCTTCGTTACTCGCCCGATTTGGTCGATCATTATGTCCACATAATCCTTATCTAAAGGCCTAAGGCCACTAATGATTGAAATTTCTAACCATCGTGCCGAACAAAGAGTTTCAATATTCGGGTCGGGCCCTAGGGGTACCTCTAGGGGCTCGGGGGCTGAAAAATCATCCGAAAAGAAATGTTGATATTTTCGCAAATTAGCACATTCACATGTATTAATGGCATTTTAAAGTGAGCTTGTATAATTTGAAGACCCAGATCGCGGGTAAATCGGCCGAATACTCCCCAAAATAGTCACTTTTTCGCTTGTTTTGGAGTCTCACGAAATTCTCGTAAAGAAAAATAATAGGAAAAGTGGATTTTGACTTTTAGGGGGATAGCCCTTGGAATAAGGTTTCCAACACCCCTTGAATCGGGCAAATCAGACAAATAGCGTAGAAGTTATGGCAAAAATAGTGGAACTGTGCAAAACGGGACCCGATGCAAAAACAATTTTGGCCATAACTTCTTCATTTCTCGCCCGATTCGGTCGATCTTTATGACCACAGAATCCTTATCTAAAGGCCTAAGGCCACTATTGATCGAAATTCCTGTCCATCGTGACGAACAAAGAGTTTCGATAACCAGGCCGGGCCCTAGGGGCTCGAGGGCTGAAAAATCATCCTAAACGAAATGTTGATTTTTTCGCACATTAGCACATTCACATGTATAAATGGCATTTTAAAGTGAGCTTGCGTAATTTGAAGGACCAGATCGCGGGTAAATCGGCCGAATACGCCCACAAATAGTCACTTTTTCGCTAGTTTTGGACTCTCACGAAGTTCTCGTAAACCAAAATAATAGGAAAAGTGGATTTTGACTTTTTGGGGGATAGCCCTTGGAATAAGGTTTCCAACGCCCCTTGAATCGGCTAAATCGGAAAAATAGCGTAGAAGTTATGGCAAAAATAGTGGAACTGCGCAAAACGGGACCCGATGCAAAAACAATTTTGGCCATAACTTCTTCGTTTCTTGCCCGATTCGGTCGATCTTTATGTCCACAGAATCCTTATCTAAAGGTCTAAGGCCACTAATGATTGAAATTCCTGTCCATCGTGCCGAATAAAGAGTTTCAATATTCGGGCCGGGGCGTAAGGGTACCCCTAGGGGCTCAGGGGCTGAAAAATCATCCGAAATGAAATGTTGATTTTTCCGCACATTAGCAAATTCACATGTATTAATGGCATTTTAAAGTGAGCTTGCGTAATTTGAAGGCCCAGATCGCGGGTAAATCGGCCGAATACGCCCCAAAATTGTCACATTTTCGCTTGTTTTAGACTCTCACGAAGTTCTCGTAAAGCAAAATAATAGGAAAAGTTGATTTTGACTTTTTGGGGGATAGCCCTTGGAATAAAGTTTCCAACGCCCCTTGAATCGGCCAAATCGGACAAATAGCGTAGAAGTTATGGCAAAAATAGTGGAATTGCGCAAAACGGGACCTGACGCAAAAACAATTTTGGCCATAACTTCTTCGTTTCTCGCCCGATTCGGTCAATCTTTATGTCCACGGAATCCTTAGCTAAAAGCCCAAAACTCCTCTGGAATGGAATTCCTATCCATCGTGCTGAACAAAGAGTTCCAATTTTTGGGTTGGGCCCTTGGGGTACCCCTAGGAGCCTGGGTGTATTTTGGCCATAACTTCTTCGTTACTCGCCCGATTTGGTCGATCTTTATGTCTATAGAATCCTTATCTAAAGGCCTAAGACTTCTAATGATCGAAATTCCTATCCATCGTGCCGAAAAAAGAGTTTTAATATTCGGGCCGGGCCCAAGGGGTACCCCCTAGGAGCTCGGGGGCTGAAAAATCATCCGAAACAAAATGTTGATATTTTCGCATATTAGCACATTCACATGTATTAATGGCATTTTAAAGTGAGCTTGCGTAATTTGAAGGCCCAGATCGCGGGTAAATCGGCCGAATTCGCCCCAAAATAGTCACTTTTTCGCTTGTTTTGGAGTCTCACGAAGTTCTCGTAAAAAAAATAATAGGAAAAGTGGATTTTGACATTTTCGGAGATAGCCCTTGGAATAAGGTTTCCAACGCCACTTGAATCGGCCAAATCGGACAAATAGCTTAGAAGTTATGGCAAAAATAGTGGAACTGCGCAAAACGGGACCCGACGCAAAACAATTTTGGCCATAACTACTTCGTTTCTCGCCCGATTTGTTCGATCTTTATGTCCACGGAATCCTCATCTAAAGGCCCAAGACCTTTCTTGATTGGAATTTCTATCCATCGTGCTGAACAAAGAGCTCCAATTTTTGGGCCGGGCCCTAGGGGGTACTCCCTAGAGGCCTGGGCTAAAAACTATTTTGGCCATAACTTCTTCGTTACTCGCCCGATTCGGTCGATCTATATGTCCACATAATCGTTATCTAAAGGCCTAAGGCCACTAATGATTGAAATTTCTAACCATCGTGCCGAACAAAGAGTTTCAATATTCCGGTCGGGCCGTAGGGGTACCTCTAGGGGCTCGGGGGCTGAAAAATCATCCGAAACGAAATGTTAATAATTTCGCACATTAGCACATTCACATGTATTAATGGCATTTTAAAGTGAGCTTGCATAATTTGAAGGCCCAGATCGCGGGTAAATCGGCCGAATACTCCCCAAAATAGTCACTTTTTCGCTTGTTTTGGCGTCTCACGAAGTTCTCGTAAAGAAAAATAATAGGAAAAGTGGATTTTGACTTTTAGGGGGATAGCCCTTGGAATAAGGTTTCCAACACCCCTTGAATCGGGCAAATCAGACAAATAGCGTAGAAGTTATGGCAAAAATAGTGGAACTGTGCAAAACGGGACCCGATGCAAAAACAATTTTAGACATAACTTCTTCATTTCTCGCCCGATTCGGTCGATCTTTATGTCCACAGAATTCTTATCTAAAGGCCTAACGCCACTAATGATCGAAATTCCTGTCCATCGTGACGAACAAAGAGTTTCGATAATCGGGCCGGGCCCTAAGGGTACCCCTAGGGGCTCGAGGGCTGAAAAATCATCCGAAACGAAATGTTGATTTTTTCGCACATTAGCACATTCACATGTATAAATGGCATTTTAAAGTGAGCTTGCGTAATTTGAAGGCCTAGATCGCGGGTAAATCGGCCGAATACGCCCCAAAATAGTCACTTTTTCGCTAGTTCTGGACTCTCACGAAGTTCTCGTAAACCAAAATAATAGGAAAAGTGGATTTTGACTTTTTGGGGGATAGCCCTTGGAATAAGGTTTCCAACGCCCCTTGAATCGGCTAAATCGGAAAAATAGCGTAGAAGTTATGGAAAAAATAGTGGAACTGCGCAAAACGGGACCCGATGCAAAAACAATTTTGGCCATAACTTCTTCGTTTCTCGCCCGATTCGGTCGATCTTTATGTCCACAGAATCCTTATCTAAAGGCTTAAGGCCACTAATGATTGAAATTCCTGTCCATCTTGCCGAATAAAGAGTTTCAATATTCGGGCCGGGCCTTAGGGGTACCCCTAGGGGCTCGGGGGCTGAAAAATCATCCGAAACGAAATGTTGATTTTTTCACACATTAGCAAATTCACATGTATTAATGGCATTTTTAAGTGAGCTTGCATAATTTGAAGGCCCAGATCGCGGGTAAATCGGCCGAATACGCCCCAAAATAATCACTTTTTCGCTTGTTTTGGACTCTCACGAAGTTCTCGTAAAGCAAAATAATAGGAAAAGTGGATTTTGACTTTTTGGGGGATAACCCTTGAAATAAGGTTTCCAACGCCCCTTGAATCGGCCAAATCGGACAAATAACGTAGAAGTTATGGCAAAAATAGTGGAATTGCGCAAAACGGGACCCGATGCAAAAACAATTTTGGCCATAACTTCTTCGTTTCTCGCCCGATTCGGTCGATCTTTATGTCCACAGAATACTTATCTAAAGGCCTAAGGCCACTAATGATTGAAATTCCTGTCCATCGTGCCGAAAAAAGAGTTTCAATATTCGGGCCGGGGCCTAAGGGTACCCCTAGTGGCTCAGGGGCTGAAAAATCGTCCGAAATGAAATGTTGATTTTTTCGCACATTAGCAAATTCACATGTATTAATGGCATTTTAAAGTGACCTTGCGTAATTTGAAGGCCCAAATCGCGGGTAAATCGGCCGAATACGCCCCAAAATAGTCACCTTTTCGCTTGTTTTAGACTCTCACGAAGTTCTCGTAAAGCAAAATAATAGGAAAAGTGGATTTTGACTTTTTGGGGGATAGCCCTTCGAATAAAGTTTCCAACGCCCCTTCAATCGGCCAAATCGGACAAATAGCGTAGAAGTTATGGCAAAAATAGTGGAACTGCGCAAAACGGGACCCGATGCAAAAATAATTTTGGCCATAACTTCTTCGTTTCTCGCCCGATTCGGTCGATTTTTATATCCACAGAATCCTTATCTAAAGGCCTAAGGCCACTAATGATTGAAATTCCTGTCCATCGTGCCGAATAAAGAGTTTCAATATTCGGGCCGGGCCCTAAGGGTACCCCTAGGGGCTCGGGGGCTGAAAAATCATCCGAAACGAGATGTTGATTTTTTCGCACATTAGCAAATTCAGATGTATTAATGGCATTTTAAAGTGAGCTTGCGTAATTTGAAGGCCCAGTTCGCGGGTAAATCGGCCGAATACGCCCCAAAATAGTCACTTTTTCGCTTGTTTTGGAGTCTCACGAAGTTCTCGTAAAGAAAAATAATAGAAAAAGTGGATTTTGACTTTTGGGGAGATAGCCCTTGGAATAAGATTTCCAACGCCCCTTGAATCGGCCAAATCGGACAAATAGCGTAGAAGTTATGGCAAAAATAGTGGAACTGCGCAAAACGGGACCCGATGCAAAAACAATTTTGGCCATAACTTCTTCGTTTCTCGCCCAATTCGGTCGATCTTTATGTCCACGGAATCCTTATCTAAAGGCCAAAGACCCCTAATGAATGGAATTCCTATCCATCGTGCTGAACAAAGAACTCCAATTTTTGTGCCGGGCCCTAGGGGGTACCCCCTAGGGGCTTGGGCTAAAAATTATATTGGCCATAACTTCTTCGTTACTCGCCCGATTCGGTCGATGTTTATGTCCACAAAATCCTTATCTAAAGGCCTAAAACCCTTAATGATCGAAATTCCTGTCGATCGTGCCGAACAAAGAGCTTCAATATTCGGGCCGGGCCCTAGGGGTACCCCTAGGGGCTCGGGGGCTGAAAAATCCTCCGAAACAAAATGTTGATATTTTCGCATATTAGCACATTCACATGTATCAATGGCATTTTAAAGTGAGCTGGCGTAATTTGAAGGCCTAGATCGCGGGTAAATCGGCCGAATACGCCCCAAAATAGTCACTTTTTCGCTTCTTTTGGAGTCTCACAAAGTTCTCGTAAAGAAAAATAATAGAAAAAGTGGATTTTGACTTTTCGGGGGATAGCCCTTGGAAGAAGGTTTCCAACACCCCTTGAATCGGCCAAATCGGACAAATAGCGTATAAGTTATGGCAAAAATAGTGGAACTGCGCAAAATGGGACCCGATGCAAAAAACAATTTTGGCCATAACTTCTTCTGTTCTCGCCGGATTCGGTCGAACTTTATGTCCAATGAATCCTTATCTAAAGGCCTAAGGCCACTAATGATCGAAATTCCCGTCCATCGTGCCGAAGAAAGAGTTTCGATATTCAGGCGGGCCCTAGGGTACCCCTTGGGGCAGGGGGGCTGAAAAATCATTCGAAACGAAATGTTGATATTTTCGCATATTAGCACATTCACATGTATTAATGGCATTTTAAAGTGAGCTTGCGTAATTTGAAGGCCCAGATCGCGGGTAAATCGGCCGAATACGCCCCAAAATAGTCACCTTTTCGCTTGTTTTAGACTCTCACGAAGTTCTCGTAAAGCAAAATAATAGGAAAAGTGGATTTTGACTTTTTTGGGGATAGCCCTTCGAATAAAGTTTCCAACGCCCCTTCAATCGGCCAAATCGGACAAATAGCGTAGAAGTTATGGCAAAAATAGTGGAACTGCGGAAAACGGGACCCGATGCAAAAACAATTTTGGCCATAACTTCTTCGTTTCTCGCCCGATTCGGTCGAACTTTATGTCCACTGAATCCTTATCTAAAGGCCTAAGGCCACTAATGATCGAAATTCCCGTCCATCGAGCCGAACAAAGAGTTTCGATATTCGGGCCGGGCCCTAAAGGTACCCCTAGGGGCTCGGGGGCTGAAAAATCATCCGAAACGAAATGTTGATTTTTTCGCACATTAGCACATTCACATGTATTAATGGCATTTTAAAGTGAGCTTGCGTAATTTGAAGGCCTAGATCGCGGGTAAATCGGCCGAATACGCCCATAAATAGTCACTTTTTCGCTAGTTTTGGACTCTCACGAAGTTCTCGTAAACCAAAATAATAGGAAAAGTGGATTTTGACTTTTTGGGGGATAGCTCTTGGAATAAGGTTTCCAACGCCCCTTGAATCGGCTAAATCGGAAAAATAGCGTAGAAGTTATGGCAAAAATAGTGGAACTGCGCAAAACAGGACCCGATGCAAAAACAATTTCGGCCATAACTTCTTCGTTTCTTGCCCGATTCGGTCGATCTTTATGTCCACAGAATCCTTATCTAAAGGCTTAAGGCCACTAATGATTGAAATTCCTGTCCATCGTGCTGAATAAAGAGTTTCAATATTCGGGCCGGGCCCTAGGGGTACCACTAGGGGCTCGGGGGCTGAAAAATCATCCGAAACAAAATGTTGATTTTTTCGCACATTAGCAAATTCACATGTATTAATGGCATTTTAAAGTGAGCTTGCGTAATTTGATGGCCCATATTGCGGGTAAATCGGCCGAATACGCCCCAAAATAGTCACTTTTTCGCTTGTTTTGGAGTCTCATGAAGTTCTCGTAAAGAAAAATAATAGGAAAAGTGGATTTTGACTTTTGGGGAGATAGCCCTTGGAATAAGATTTCCAACGCCCCTTAAATCGGCCAAATCGGACAAATAGTGTAGAAGTTATGGCAAAAATAGTGGAACTGCGCAAAACGGGACCCGATGCAAAAACAACTTTGGCCATAACTTCTTCGTTTCTCGCCCGATTCGGTTGATCTTTATGTCCACGGAATCCTTATCTAAAGGCCAAAGACCCCTAATGAATGGAATTCCTATCCATCGTGCTGAACAAAGAGCTCCAATTTTTGTGCCGGGCCCTAGAGGGTACCCCCTAGGGGCTTGGGCTAAAAATTATTTTGGCCATAACTTCTTCGTTACTCGCCCGATTCGGTCGATCTTTATGTCCACAAAATCCTTATCTAAAGGCCTAAGACCCCTAATGATCGAAATTCCTATCCATCGTGCCGAACAAAGAGTTTCAATATTCGGGCCGGGCCCTAGTGGTACCCCCTAGGGGCTCGGGGGCTGAAAAATCATCCGAAACGAAATATTGATATTTTCGCATATTAGCACATTCACATGTATTAATGGCATTTTAAAGTGAGCTTGCGTAATTTGAAGGCCCAGATCGCGGGTAAATCGGCCGAATACGCCCATAAATAGTCACTTTTTCGCTAGTTTTGGACTCTCACGAAGTTCTCGTAAACCAAAATAATCGGAAAAGTGGATTTTGACTTCTTAGGGGATAGCCCTTGGAATAAGGTTTCCAACGCCCCTTGAATCGGCTAAATCGGAAAAATAGCGTAGAAGTTATGGCAAAAATAGTGGAACTGCGCAAAACGGGACCCGATGCAAAAACAATTTCGGCCATAACTTCTTCGTTTCTCGCCCGATTCGGTCGATCTTTATGTCAACAGAATCCTTATCTAAAGGCTTAAGGCCACTAATGATTGAAATTCCTGTCCATCGTGCTGAATAAAGAGTTTCAATATTCGGGCCGGGCCCTAGGGATACTCCCTAGGGGCTCGGGGGCTGAAAATTCATCCGAAACGAAATGTTGATTTTTTCGCATATTAGCAAATTCACATGTATTAATGGCATTTTAAAGTGAGCTTGCATAATTTGAAGGCCCAGATCGCGGGTAAATCGGCTGAATACGCCCCAAAATAATCACTTTTTCGCTTGTTTTGGACTCTCACGAAGTTCTCGTAAAGCAAAATAATAGGAAAAGTGGATTTTGACTTTTGGGGAGATAGCCCTTGGAATAAGATTTCCAACGTCCCTTGAATCGGCCAAATTGGACAAATAGCGTAGAAGTTATGGCAAAAATAGTGGAACTGCGCAAAACGGGACCCGATGCAAAAACAATTTTGGCCATAACTTCTTCGTTTCTCGCCCGATTCGGTCGATCTTTATTTCCACGGAATCCTTATCTAAAGGCCAAAGACCTCTAAAGAATGGAATTCCTATCCATCGTGCTGAACAAAGAGCTCCAATTTTTGTGCTGGGCCCTAGGGGGTACATCCTAGGGGCTTGGGCTAAAAATTATTTTGGCCATAACTTCTTCGTTACTCGCCCGATTCGGTCGATCTTTATGTCCACAAAATCCTTATCTAAAGGCCTAAGACCCCTAATGATCGAAATTCCTGTCCATCGTGCCGAACAAAGAGTTTCAATATTCGGGCCGGGCTCTAGGGGCTCAGGGGCTGAAAAATCATCCGAAACGAAATGTTGATATTTTCGCATATTAGCACATTCACATGTATTAATGGCATTTTAAAGTGAGCTTGCGTAATTTTAAGGTCTAGATCGCGGGTAAATCGGCCGAATACGCTCCAAAATAGTCACTTTTTCGCTTCTTTTGGAGTCTCACGAAGTTCTCGTAAAGATAAATAATAGGAAAAGTGGATTTTGAATTTTCGGGGGATAGCCCTTGGAATAAGGTTTCCAACACCCCTTGAATCGGCCAAATCGGACAAATAGCGTAGACGTTATGGCAAAAATAGTGGAACTGCGCAAAACGGGACCCGATGCAAAAACAATTTTGGCCATAACTTCTTCGGTTCTCGCCCGATTCGGTCGAACTTTATGTCCACTGAATCCTTATCTAAAGGCCTAAGGCCACTAATGATCGAAATTCCCGACCATCGTGCTGAACAAAGAGTTTCGATATTCGGGCCGGGCCCTAGGGGTACCCCTAGGGGCTCGGGTGCTGAAAAATCATTCGAAACGAAATGTTGATATTTTTGCATAGTAGCACAATCACATGTATTAATTGGAATTTAAAGTGAGCTTGCGTAATTTGAAGGCCCAGATCGCGGGTAAATCGACCGAATACGCCCCATAATAGTCACTTTTTCGCTTCTTTAGGAGTCTCACGAAGTTCTCGTAAAGAAAAATAATAGGAAAAGTGGATTTTGACTTTTAGGGGGATAGCCCTTGGAATAAGGTTTCCAAAACCCCTTAAATCGGCCAAATCGGACAAATAGCGTAGAAGTTATGGCAAAAATAGTGGAACTGCGCAAAACGGGACCCGTTGCAAAAACAGTTTTGGCCATAACTTCTTCGTTTCTCGCCCGATTCGGTCGAACTTTATGTCCACTGAATCCTTATCTAAAGGCCTAAGGGCACTAATGATCGAAATTCCCGTCCATCGTGCCGAACAAAGAGTTTCGATATTCGGGCCGGGCCCTAGGGGTACCCCTAAGGGCTCGGGGGCTGAAAAATCATCCGAAACGAAATGTTGATTTTTTCGCACATTAGCACATTCACATGTATTAATGGAATTTTAAAGTGAGCTTGCGTAATTTGAAGGCCTAGATCGCGGGTAAATCGGCCGAATACGCCCATAAATAGTCACTTTTTCGCTAGTTTTGGACTCTCACGAAGTTCTCGTAAACCAAAATAATAGGAAAAGTGGATTTTTACTTATTGGGGGATAGCCCTTGGAATAAGGTTTCCAACGCCCCTTGAATCGGCTAAATCGGAAAAATAGCGTAGAAGTTATGGCAAAAATAGTGGAACTGCGCAAAACGGGACCCGATGCAAAAACAATTTGGGCCATAACTTCTTCGTTTCTCGCCCGATTCGGTCGATCTTTATGTCCACAGAATCCTTATCTAAAGGCTTAAGGCCACTAATGATTGAAATTCCTGTCCATCGTGCTGAATAAAGAGTTTCAATATTCGGGCCGGGCCCTAGAGGTACCCCTAGGGGCTCGGGGGCTGAAAATTCATCCGAAACGAAATGTTGATTTTTTTCGCATATTAGCAAATTCACATGTATTAATGGCATTTTAAACTGAGCTTGCATAATTTGAAGGCCCAGATCGCGGGTAAATCGGCCGAATACGCTCCAAAATAATCACTTTTTCGCTTGTTTTGGACTCTCACGAAGTTCTCGTAAAGCAAATTAATAGGAAAAGTGGATTTTGACTTTTAGGGGATAGCCCTTGGAATAAGGTTTCCAACACCCCTTGAATCGGCCAAATCGGACAAATAGCGTAGAAGTTATGGCAAAAATAGTGGAACTGCGCAAAACGGGACCCGATGCAAAAACAGTTTTGGCCATAACTTCTTCGTTTCTCGCCCGATTTGGTCGAAGTTTATGTCCACTGAATCCTTAACTAAAGGCCTAAGGCCTCTAATGATCGAAATTCCCGTCCATCGTGCCGAACAAAGAGTTTCGATATTCGGGCCGGGCCCTAGGGGTACCCCTAAGGGCTCGGGGGCTGAAAAATCATCCGAAACGAAATGTTGATTTTTTCGCACATTAGCACATTCACATGTATTAATGGCATTTTAAAGTGAGCTTGCCTAATTTGAAGGCCTAGATCGCGGGTAAATCGGCCGAATACGCCCATAAATAGTCACTTTTTCGCTAGTTTTGGACTCTCACGAAGTTCTCGTAAACCAAAATAATAGGAAAAGTGGATTTTTACTTATTGGGGGATAGCCCTTGGAATAAGGTTTCCAACGCCCCTTGAATCGGCTAAATCGGAAAAATAGCGTAGAAGTTATGGCAAAAATAGTGGAACTGCGCAAAACGGGACCCGATGCAAAAACAATTTGGGCCATAACTTCTTCGTTTCTCGCCCGATTCGGTCGATCTTTATGTCCACAGAATCCTTATCTAAAGGCTTAAGGCCACTAATGATTGAAATTCCTGTCCATCGTGCTGAATAAAGAGTTTCAATATTCGGGCCGGGCCCTAGAGGTACCCCTAGGGGCTCGGGGGCTGAAAATTCATCCGAAACGAAATGTTGATTTTTTTCGCATATTAGCAAATTCACATGTATTAATGGCATTTTAAACTGAGCTTGCATAATTTGAAGGCCCAGATCGCGGGTAAATCGGCCGAATACGCTCCAAAATAATCACTTTTTCGCTTGTTTTGGACTCTCACGAAGTTCTCGTAAAGCAAATTAATAGGAAAAGTGGATTTTGACTTTTAGGGGATAGCCCTTGGAATAAGGTTTCCAACACCCCTTGAATCGGCCAAATCGGACAAATAGCGTAGAAGTTATGGCAAAAATAGTGGAACTGCGCAAAACGGGACCCGATGCAAAAACAGTTTTGGCCATAACTTCTTCGTTTCTCGCCCGATTTGGTCGAAGTTTATGTCCACTGAATCCTTAACTAAAGGCCTAAGGCCTCTAATGATCGAAATTCCCGTCCATCGTGCCGAACAAAGAGTTTCGATATTCGGGCCGGGCCCTAGGGGTACCCCTAAGGGCTCGGGGGCTGAAAAATCATCCGAAACGAAATGTTGATTTTTTCGCACATTAGCACATTCACATGTATTAATGGCATTTTAAAGTGAGCTTGCCTAATTTGAAGGCCTAGATCGCGGGTAAATCGGCCGAATACGCCCATAAATAGTCACTTTTTCGCTAGTTTTGGACTCTCACGAAGTTCTCGTAAACCAAAATAATAGGAAAAGTGGATTTTGACTTATTGGGGGATAGCCCTTGGAATAAGGTTTCCAACGCCCCTTGAATCGGCTAAATCGGAAAAATAGCGTAGAAGTTATGGCAAAAATAGTGGAACTGCGCAAAACGGGACCCGATGCAAAAACAATTTGGGCCATAACTTCTTCGTTTCTCGCCCGATTCGGTCGATCTTTATGTCCACAGAATCCTTATCTAAAGGCTTAAGGCCACTAATGATTGAAATTCCTGTCCATCGTGCTGAATAAAGAGTTTCAATATTCGGGCCGGGCCCTAGAGGTACCCCTAGGGGCTCGGGGGCTGAAAATTCATCCGAAACGAAATGTTGATTTTTTTCGCATATTAGCAAATTCACATGTATTAATGGCATTTTAAACTGAGCTTGTATAATTTGAAGGCCCAGATCGCGGGTAAATCGGCCGAATACGCTCCAAAATAATCACTTTTTCGCTTGTTTTGGACTCTCACGAAGTTCTCGTAAAGCAAATTAATAGGAAAAGTGGATTTTGACTTTTAGGGGATAGCCCTTGGAATAAGGTTTCCAACACCCCTTGAATCGGCCAAATCGGACAAATAGCGTAGAAGTTATGGCAAAAATAGTGGAACTGCGCAAAACGGGACCCGATGCAAAAACAGTTTTGGCCATAACTTCTTCGTTTCTCGCCCGATTTGGTCGAAGTTTATGTCCACTGAATCCTTAACTAAAGGCCTAAGGCCTCTAATGATCGAAATTCCCGTCCATCGTGCCGAACAAAGAGTTTCGATATTCGGGCCGGGCCCTAGGGGTACCCCTAAGGGCTCGGGGGCTGAAAAATCATCCGAAACGAAATGTTGATTTTTTCGCACATTAGCACATTCACATGTATTAATGGCATTTTAAAGTGAGCTTGCCTAATTTGAAGGCCCAGATCGCGGGTAAATCGGCCGAATACGCCCATAAATAGTCACTTTTTCGCTAGTTTTGGACTCTCACGAAGTTCTCGTAAAGCAAAATAATAGGAAAAGTGGATTTTGACTTTTAGGGGGATAGCCCTTGGAATAAGGTTTCCAATACCCCTTGATTCGGCCAAATCGGACAAATAGCGTAGAAGTTATGGCAAAAATAGTGGAACTGCGCAAAACGGGACCCGATGCAAAAACAGTTTTGGCCATAACTTCTTCGTTTCTCGCCCGATTTGGTCGAAGTTTATGTCCACTGAATCCTTAACTAAAGGCCTAAGGCCACTAATGATCGAAATTCCCGTCCATTGTGCCGAACAAAGAGTTTCGATATTCGGGCCGGGCCCTAGGGGTACCCCTAAGGGCTCGGGGGCTGAAAAATCATCCGAAACGAAATGTTGGTTTTTTCGCACATTAGCACATTCACATGTATTAATGGCATTTTAAAGTGAGCTTGCCTAATTTGAAGGCCCAGATCGCGGGTAAATCGGCCGAATACGCTCCAAAATAATCACTTTTTCGCTTGTTTTGGACTCTCACGAAGTTCTCGTAAAGCAAAATAATAGGAAAAGTGGATTTTGACTTTTAGGGGGATAGCCCTTGGAATAAGGTTTCCAACACCCCTTAAATCAGCCAAATCGGACAAATAGCGTAGAAGTTATGGCAAAAATAGTGGAACTGCGCAAAACGGGACCCGTTGCAAAAACAGTTTTGGCCATAACTTCTTCGTTTCTCGCCCGATTCGGTCGAAATTTATGTCCACTGAATCCTTATCTAAAGGCCTAAGGCCACTAATGATCGAAATTCCCGTCCATCGTGCCGAACTAAGAGTTTTGATATTCGGGCCGGGCCCTAGGGGTACCCCTAAGGGCTCGGGGGCTGAAAAATCATCCGAAACGAAATGTTGGTTTTTTCGCACATTAGCACATTCACATGTATTAATGGCATTTTAAAGTGAGCTTGCCTAATTTGAAGGCCCAGATCGCGGGTAAATCGGCCGAATACGCTCCAAAATAATCACTTTTTCGCTTGTTTTGGACTCTCACGAAGTTCTCGTAAAGCAAAATAATAGGAAAAGTGGATTTTGACTTTTAGGGGGATAGCCCTTGGAATAAGGTTTCCAACACCCCTTAAATCGGCCAAATCGGACAAATAGCGTAGAAGTTATGGCAAAAATAGTGGAACTGCGCAAAACGGGACCCGTTGCAAAAACAGTTTTGGCCATAACTTCTTCGTTTCTCGCCCGATTCGGTCGAACTTTATGTCCACTGAATCCTTATCTAAAGGCCTAAGGCCACTAATGATCGAAATTCCCGTCCATCGTGCCGAACAAAGAGTTTCGATATTCGGGCCGGGCCCTAGGGGTACCCCTAGGGGCTCGGGTGCTGAAAAATCATTCGAAACGAAATGTTGATATTTTTGCATAGTAGCACATTCACATGTATTAATTGGAATTTAAAGTGAGCTTGCGTAATTTGAAGGCCCAGATCGCGGGTAAATCGGCCGAATACGCCCCAAAATAGTCACTTTTTCGCTTCTTTAGGAGTCTCACGAAGTTCTCGTAAAGAAAAATAATAGGAAAAGTGGATTTTGACTTTTAGGGGGATAGCCCTTGGAATAAGGTTTCCAAAACCCTTTAAATCGGCCAAATCGGACAAATAGCGTAGAAGTTATGGCAAAAATAGTGGAACTGCGCAAAACGGGACTCGTTGCAAAAACAGTTTTGGCCATAACTTCTTCGTTTCTCGCCCGATTGGGTCGAACTTTATGTCCACTGAATCCTTATCTAAAGGCCTAAGGCCATTAATGATCGAAATTCCTGTCCATCGTGCCGAACAATGAGTTTCGATATTCGGGCCGGGCCCTAGGGGTACCCCTAAGGGCTCGGGGGCTGAAAAATCATCCGAAACGAAATGTTGATTTTTTCGCACATTAGCACATTCACATGTATTAATGGCATTTTAAAGTGAGCTTGCGTAATTTGAAGGCCTAGATCGCGGGTAAATCGGCCGAATACGCCCATAAATAGTCACTTTTTCGCTAGTTTTGGACTCTCACGAAGTTCTCGTAAACCAAAATAATAGGAAAAGTGGATTTTGACTTCTTGTGGGATAGCCCTTGGAATAAGGTTTCCAACGCCCCTTGAATCGGCTAAATCGGAAAAATAGCGTAGAAGTTATGGCAAAAATAGTGGAACTGCGCAAAACGGGACCCGATGCAAAAACAATTTGGGCCATAACTTCTTCGTTTCTCGCCCGATTCGGTCGATCTTTATGTCCACAGAATCCTTATCTAAAGGCTTAAGGCCACTAATGATTGAAATTCCTGTCCATCGTGCTGAATAAAGAGTTTCAATATTCGGGCCGTGCCCTAGAGGTACCCCTAGGGGCTCGGGGGCTGAAAATTCATCCGAAACGAAATGTTGATTTTTTTCGCATATTAGCAAATTCACATGTATTAATGGCATTTTAAACTGAGCTTGCATAATTTGAAGGCCCAGATCGCGGGTAAATCGGCCGAATACGCTCCAAAATAATCACTTTTTCGCTTGTTTTGGACTCTCACGAAGTTCTCGTAAAGCAAAATAATAGGAAAAGTGGATTTTGACTTTTAGTGGGATAGCCCTTGGAATAAGGTTTCCAACACCCCTTGAATCGGCCAAATCGGACAAATAGCGTAGAAGTTATGGCAAAAATAGTGGAACTGCGCAAAACGGGACCCGATGCAAAAACAGTTTTGGCCATAACTTCTTCGTTTATCGCCCGATTTGGTCGAAGTTTATGTCCACTGAATCCTTAACTAAAGGCCTAAGGCCACTAATGATCGAAATTCCCATCCATCGTGCCGAACAAAGAGTTTCGATATTCGGGCCGGGCCCTAGGGGTACCCCTAAGGGCTCGGGGGCTGAAAAATCATCCGAAACGAAATGTTGATTTTTTCGCACATTAGCACATTCACATGTATTAATGGCATTTTAAAGTGAGCTTGCCTAATTTGAAGGCCCAGATCGCGGGTAAATCGGCCGAATACGCCCATAAATAGTCACTTTTTCGCTAGTTTTGGACTCTCACGAAGTTCTCGTAAACCGAAATAATAGGAAAAGTGGATTTTGACTTTTTGGGGCATAGCCCTTGGAATAAGGTTTCCAACGCCCCTTGAATCGCCTAAATCGGAAAAATAGCGTAGAAGTTATGGCAAAAATAGTGGAACTGCGCAAAACGGGACCCGATGCAAAAACAATTTGGGCCATAACTTCTTCGTTTCTCGCCCGATTCGGTCGATCTTTATGTCCACAAAATCCTTATCTAAAGGCTTAAGGCCACTAATGATTGAAATTCCTGTCCATCGTGCTGAATAAAGAGTTTCAATATTCGGGCCGGGCCCTAGGGGTACCCCTAGGGGCTCGGGGGCTGAAAATTCATCCGAAACGGAATGTTGATTTTTTCGCATATTAGCAAATTCACATGTATTAATGGCATTTTAAAGTGAGCTTGCATAATTTGAAGGCCCAGATCGCGGGTAAATCGGCCGAATACGCTCCAAAATAATCACTTTTTCGCTTGTTTTGGACTCTCACGAAGTTCTCGTAAAGCAAAATAATAGGAAAAGTGGATTTTGACTTTTAGGGGGATAGCCCTTGGAATAAGGTTTCCAACACCCCATGAATCGGCCAAATCGGACAAATGGCGTAGAAGTTATGGCAAAAATAGTGGAACTGCGCAAAACGGGACCCGATGCAAAAACAATTTGGGCCATAACTTCTTCGTTTCTCGCCCGATTCGGTCGATCTTTATGTCCACAGAATCCTTATCTAAAGGCTTAAGGCCACTAATGATTGAAATTCCTGTCCATCGTGCTGAATAAAGAGTTTCAATATTCGGGCCGGGCCCTAGAGGTACCCCTAGGGGCTCGGGGGCTGAAAATTCATCCGAAATGAAATGTTGATTTTTTCGCATATTAGCAAATTCACATGTATTAATGGCATTTTAAACTGAGCTTGCATAATTTGAAGGCCCAGATCGCGGGTAAATCGGCCGAATACGCTCCAAAATAATCACTTTTTCGCTTGTTTTGGACTCTCACGAAGTTCTCGTAAAGAAAAATAATAGGAAAAGTGGATTTTGACTTTTAGGGGGATAGCCCTTGGAATAAGGTTTCCAATACCCCTTGATTCGGCCAAATAGGACAAATAGCGTAGAAGTTATGGCAAAAATAGTGGAACTGCGCAAAACGGGACCCGATGCAAAAACAGTTTTGGCCATAACTTCTTCGTTTCTCGCCCGATTTGGTCGAAGTTTATGTCCACTGAATCCTTAACTAAAGGCCTAAGGCCACTAATGATCGAAATTCCGGTCCATCGTGCCGAACAAAGAGTTTCGATATTCGGGCCGAGCCCTAGGGGTACCCCTAAGGGCTCGGGGGCTGAAAAATCATCCGAAACGAAATGTTGGTTTTTTCGCACATTAGCACATTCACATGTATTAATGGCATTTTAAAGTGAGCTTGCCTAATTTGAAGGCCCAGATCGCGGGTAAATCGGCCGAATACGCTCCAAAATAATCACTTTTTCGCTTGTTTTGGACTCTCACGAAGTTCTCGTAAAGCAAAATAATAGGAAAAGTGGATTTTAACTTTTAGGGGGATAGCCCTTGGAATAAGGTTTCCAACACCCCTTAAATCGGCCAAATCGGACAAATAGCGTAGAAGTTATGGCAAAAATAGTGGAACTGCGCAAAACGGGACCCGTTGCAAAAACAGTTTTGGCCATAACTTCTTCGTTTCTCGCCCGATTCGGTCGAACTTTATGTCCACTGAATCCTTATCTAAAGGCCTAAGGCCACTAATGATCGAAATTCCCGTCCATCGTGCCGAACAAAGAGTTTCGATATTCGGGCCGGGCCCTAGGGGTACCCCTAAGGGCTCGGGGACTGAAAAATCATCCGAAACGAAATGTTGATTTTTTCACACATTAGCACATTCACATGTATTAATGGCATTTTAAAGTGAGCTTGCGTAATTTGAAGGCCTAGATCGCGGGTAAATCGGCCGAATACGCCCATAAATAGTCACTTTTTCGCTAGTTTTGGACTCTCACGAAGTTCTCGTAAACCAAAATAATAGGAAAAGTGGATTTTGACTTCTTGGGGGATAGCCCTTGGAATAAGGTTTCCAACGCCCCTTGAATCGGCTAAATCGGAAAAATAGCGTAGAAGTTATGGCAAAAATAGTGGAACTGCGCAAAACGGGACCCGATGCAAAAACAATTTGGGCCATAACTTCTTCGTTTCTCGCCCGATTCGGTCGATCTTTATGTCCACAGAATCCTTATCTAAAGGCTTAAGGCCACTAATGATTGAAATTCCTGTCCATCGTGCTGAATAAAGAGTTTCAATATTCGGGCCGGGCCCTAGAGGTACCCCTAGGGGCTCGGGGGCTGAAAATTCATCCGAAACGAAATGTTGATTTTTTCGCATATTAGCAAATTCACATGTATTAATGGCATTTTAAACTGAGCTTGCATAATTTGAAGGCCCAGATCGCGGGTAAATCGGCCGAATACGCTCCAAAATAATCACTTTTTCGCTTTTTTTGGACTCTCACGAAGTTCTCGTAAAGCAAAATAATAGGAAAAGTGGATTTTGACTTTTAGGGGGATAGCCCTTGGAATAAGGTTTCCAACACCCCTTGAATCGGCTAAATCGGAAAAATAGCGTAGAAGTTATGGCAAAAATAGTGGAACTGCGCAAAACGGGACCCGATGCAAAAACAATTTGGGCCATAACTTCTTCGTTTCTCGCCCGATTCGGTCGATCTTTATGTCCACAGAATCCTTATCTAAAGGCTTAAGGCCACTAATGATTGAAATTCCTGTCCATCGTGCTGAATAAAGAGTTTCAATATTCGGGCCGGGCCCTAGAGGTACCCCTAGGGGCTCGGGGGCTGAAAATTCATCCGAAACGAAATGTTGATTTTTTCGCACATTAGCACATTCACATGTATTAATGGCATTTTAAAGTGAGCTTGCCTAATTTGAAGGCCCAGATCGCGGGTAAATCGGCCGAATACACCCATAAATAGTCACTTTTTCGCTAGTTTTGGACTCTCACGAAGTTCTCGTAAACCAAAATAATAGGAAAAGTGGATTTTGACTTTTTGGGGGATAGCCCTTGGAATAAGGTTTCCAACGCCCCTTGAATCGCCTAAACGGAAAAATAGCGTAGAAGTTATGGCAAAAATAGTGGAACTGCGCAAAACGGGACCCGATGCAAAAACAATTTGGGCCATAACTTCTTCGTTTCTCGCCCGATTCGGTCGATCTTTATGTCCACAAAATCCTTATCTAAAGGCTTAAGGCCACTAATGATTGAAATTCCTGTCCATCGTGCTGAATAAAGAGTTTCAATATTCGGGCCGGGCCCTAGGGGTACCGCCTAGGGGCTCGGGGGCTGAAAATTCATCCGAAACGAAATGTTGATTTTTTCGCATATTAGCAAATTCACATGTATTAATGGCATTTTAAAGTGAGCTTGCATAATTTGAAGGCCCAGATCGCGGGTAAATCGGCCGAATACGCTCCAAAATAATCACTTTTTCGCTTGTTTTGCACTCTCACGAAGTTCTCGTAAAGCAAAATAATAGGAAAAGTGGATTTTGACTTTTAGGGGGATAGCCCTTGGAATAAGGTTTCCAACACCCCTTGAATCGGCCAAATCGGACAAATAGCGTAGAAGTTATGGCAAAAATAGTGGAACTGCGCAAAACGGGACCCGATGCAAAAACAATTTTGGCCATAACTTCTTCGTTTCTCGCCCGATTCGGTCGAACTTTATGTCCACTGAATCCTTATCTAAAGACCTAAGGCCACTAATGATCGAAATTCCCGTCCATCGTACCGAACAAAGAGTTTCGATATTCGGGCCGGGCCCTAGGGGTACCCCTAGGGGCTCGGGGGCTGAAAAATCATCCGAAATGAAATGTTGATTTTTTCGCACATTAGAAAATTCACATGTATTAATGGCATTTTAAAGTGAGCTTGCGTAATTTGAAGGCCCAGATCGCGGGTAAATCGGCCGAATACGCCCATAAATATTCACTTTTTCGCTAGTTTTGAACTCTCACGAAGTTCTCGTAAACCAAAATAATAGGAAAAGTGGATTTTGACTTCTAGGGGGATAGCCCTTGGAATAAGGTTTCCAACGCCCCTTGAATCGGCTAAATCGGAAAAATAGCGTAGAAGTTATGGCAAAAATAGTGGAACTACGCAAAACGGGACCCGATGCAAAAAAAATTTCAGCCATAACTTCTTCGTTTCTCGCCTGATTCGGTCGATCTTTATGTCCACAGAATCCTTATCTAAAGGCTTAAGGCCACTAATGATTGAAATTCCTGTCCATCGTGCTGAATAAAGAGTTTCAATATTCGGGTTGGGCCCTAGGGGTACCCCTAGGGGCTCGAGGGCTGAAAATTCATCCGAAACGAAATGTTGATTTTTTCGCATATTAGCAAATTCACATGTATTAATGGCATTTTAAAGTGAGCTTGCATAATTTGAAGGCCCAGATCGCGGGTAAATCGGCCGAATACGCCCCAAAATAATCACTTTTTCGCTTGTTTTGGACTCTCACGAAGTTCTCGTAAAGCAAAATCATATGAAAAGTGGATTTTGACTTTTTGGGGGATAGCCCTTGGAATAAGGTTTCCAACGCCCCTTGAATCGCCCAAATCGGACAAATAATGTAGAAGTTATGGCAAAAATAGTGGAACTGCGCAAAACGGGACCCGATGCAAAAACAATTTTGGCCATAACTTCTTCGTTTCTCGCCCGATTCGGTCGATCTTTATGTCCATAGAATCCTTATCTAAAGGCCTAAGGGGTACCCCTAGGGGCTCGGGGGCTGAAAAATCATCCGAAACGAAATGTTGATTTTTTCGCACATTAGCAAATTCACATGTATTAATGGCATTTTAAAGTGAGCTTGCGTAATTTGAAGGCCCAGATCGCGGGTAAATCGGCCGAATACACCCATAAATAGTCACTTTTTCGCTAGTTTTGGACTCTCACGAAGTTCTCGTAAACCAAAATAATAGGAAAAGTGGATTTTGACTATTTGGGGGATAGCCCTTGGAATAAGGTTTCCAACGCCCCTTGAATCGGCCAAATCGGAAAAATAGCGTAGAAGTTATGGCAAAAATAGTGGAACTGCGCAAAACGGGACCCGATGCAAAAACAATTTGGGCCATAACATCTTCGTTTCACGCCCGATTCGGTCGATCTTTATGTCCACAAAATCCTTATCTAAAGGCTTAAGGCCACTAATGATTGAAATTCCTGTCCATCGTGCTGAATAAAGAGTTTCAATATTCGGGCCGGGCCCTAGGGGTACCCCTAGGGGCTCGGGGGCTGAAAATTCATCCGAAATGAAATGTTGATTTTTTCGTATATTAGCAAATTCACATGTATTAATGGCATTTTAAACTGAGCTTGCATAATTTGAAGGCCCAGATCGCGGGTAAATCGGCCGAATACGCTCCAAAATAATCACTTTTTCGCTTGTTTTGGACTCTCACGAAGTTCTCGTAAAGCAAAATAATAGGAAAAGTGGATTTTGACTTTTAGGGGGATAGCCCTTGGAATAAGGTTTCCAACACCCCTTGATTCGGCCAAATCGGACAAATAGCGTAGAAGTTATGGCAAAAATAGTGGAACTGCGCAAAACGGGACCCGATGCAAAAACAGTTTTGGCCATAACTTCTTCGTTTCTCGCCCGATTTGGTCGAAGTTTATGTCCTCTGAATCCTTAACTAAAGGCCTAAGGCCACTAATGATCGAAATTCCCGTCCATCGTGCCGAACAAAGAGTTTCGATATTCGGGCCGGGCCCTAGGGGTACCCCTAAGGGCTCGGGGGCTGAAAAATCATCCGAAACGAAATGTTGGTTTTTTCGCACATTAGCACATTCACATGTATTAATGGCATTTTAAAGTGAGCTTGCCTAATTTGAAGGCCCAGATCGCGGGTAAATCGGCCGAATACGCTCCAAAATAATCACTTTTTCGCTTGTTTTGGACTCTCACGAAGTTCTCGTAAAGCAAAATAATAGGAAAACTGGATTTTGACTTTTAGGGGGATAGCCCTTGGAATAAGGTTTCCAACACCCCTTAAATCGGCCAAATCGGACAAATGGCGTAGAAGTTATGGCAAAAATAGTGGAACTGCGCAAAACGGGACCCGTTGCAAAAACAGTTTTGGCCATAACTTCTTCGTTTCTCGCCCGATTCGGTCGAACTTTATGTCCACTGAATCCTTATCTAAAGGCCTAAGGCCACTAATGATCGAAATTCCCGTCCATCGTGCCGAACAAAGAGTTTCGATATTCGGGCCGGGCCCTAGGGGTACCCCTAAGGGCTCGGGGGCTGAAAAATCATCCGAAACGAAATGTTGATTTTTTCGCACATTAGCACATTCACATGTATTAATGGCATTTTAAAGTGAGCTTGCGTAATTTGAAGGCCTAGATCGCGGGTAAATCGGCCGAATACGCCCATAAATAGTCACTTTTTCGCTAGTTTTGGACTCTCACGAAGTTCTCGTAAACCAAAATAATAGGAAAAGTGGATTTTGACTTCTTGGGGGATAGCCCTTGGAATAAGGTTTCCAACGCCCCTTGAATCGGCTAAATCGGAAAAATAGCGTAGAAGTTATGGCAAAAATAGTGGAACTGCGCAAAACGGGACCCGATGCAAAAACAATTTGGGCCATAACTTCTTCGTTTCTCGCCCGATTCGGTCGATCTTTATGTCCACAGAATCCTTATCTAAAGGCTTAAGGCCACTAATGATTGAAATTCCTGTCCATCGTGCTGAATAAAGAGTTTCAATATTCGGGCCGGGCCCTAGAGGTACCCCTAGGGGCTCGGGGGCTGAAAATTCATCCGAAACGAAATGTTGATTTTTTCGCATATTAGCAAATTCACATGTATTAATGGCATTTTAAACTGAGCTTGCATAATTTGAAGGCCCAGATCGCGGGTAAATCGGCCGAATACGCTCCAAAATAATCACTTTTTCGCTTGTTTTGGTCTCTCACGAAGTTCTCGTAAAGCAAAATAATAGGAAAAGTGGATTTTGACTTTTAGGGGGATAGCCCTTGGAATAAGGTTTCCAACACCCCTTGAATCGGCCAAATCGGACAAATAGCGTAGAAGTTATGGCAAAAATAGTGGAACTGCGCAAAACGGGACGCGATGCAAAAACAGTTTTGGCCATAACTTCTTCGTTTCTCGCCCGATTTGGTCGAAGTTTATGTCCACTGAATCCTTAACTAAAGGCCTAAGGCCACTAATGATCGAAATTCCCGTCCATCGTGCCGAACAAAGAGTTTCGATATTCGGGCTGGGCCCTAGGGGTACCCCAAAGGGCTCGGGGCTGAAAAATCATCCGAAACGAAATGTTGATTTTTTCGCACATTAGCACATTCACATGTATTAATGGCATTTTAAAGTGAGCTTGCCTAATTTGAAGGCCCAGATCGCGGGTAAATCGGCCGAATACGCCCATAAATAGTCACTTTTTCGCTAGTTTTGGACTCTCACGAAGTTCTCGTAAAGCAAAATAATAGGAAAAGTGGATTTTGACTTTTTGGGGGATAGCCCTTGGAAAAAGGTTTCCAACGCCCCTTGAATCGCCTAAACGGAAAAATAGCGTAGAAGTTATGGCAAAAATAGTGGAACTGCGCAAAACGGGACCCGATGCAAAAACAATTTGGGCCATAACTTCTTCGTTTCTCGCCCGATTCGGTCGATCTTTATGTCCACAAAATCCTTATCTAAAGGCTTAAGGCCACTAATGATTGAAATTCCTGTCCATCGTGCTGAATAAAGAGTTTCAATATTCGGGCCGGGCCCTAGGGGTACCCCTAGGGGCTCGGGGGCTGAAAATTCATCCGAAACGAAATGTTGATTTTTTCGCATATTAGCAAATTCACATGTATTAATGGCATTTTAAAGTGAGCTTGCATAATTTGAAGGCCCAGATCGCGGGTAAATCGGCAGAATACGCTCCAAAATAATCACTTTTTCGCTTGTTTTGCACTCTCACGAAATTCTCGTAAAGCAAAATAATAGGAAAAGTGGATTTTGACTTTTAGGGGCATAGCCCTTGGAATAAGGTTTCCAACACCCCTTGAATCGGCCAAATCGGACAAATAGCGTAGAAGTTATGGCAAAAATAGTGGAACTGCGCAAAACGGGACACGATGCAAAAACAATTTTGGCCATAACTTCTTCGTTTCTCGCCCGATTCGGTCGAACTTTATGTCCACTGAATCCTTATCTAAAGACCTAAGGCCACTAATGATCGAAATTCCTGTCCATCGTACCGAACAAAGAGTTTCGATATTCGGGCCGGGCCCTAGGGGTACCCCTAGGGGCTCGGGGGCTGAAAAATCATCCGAAACGAAATGTTGATTTTTTCGCATATTAGAAAATTCACATGTATTAATGGCATTTTAAAGTGAGCTTGCATAATTTGAAGGCCCAGATCGCGGGTAAATCGGCCGAATACGCTCCAAAATAATCACTTTTTCGCTTGTTTTGCACTCTCACGAAGTTCTCGTAAACCAAAATAATAGGAAAAGTGGATTTTGACTTCTAGGGGGATAGCCCTTGGAATAAGGTTTCCAACGCCCCTTGAATCGGCTAAATCAGAAAAATAGCGTAGAAGTTATGGCAAAAATAGTGGAACTACGCAAAACGGGACCCGATGCAAAAAAAATTTCGGCCATAACTTCTTCGTTTCTCGCCTGATTCGGTCGATCTTTATGTCCACAGAATCCTTATCTAAAGGCTTAAGGCCACTAATGATTGAAATTCCTGTCCATCGTGCTGAATAAAGAGTTTCAATATTCGGGTTGGGCCCTAGGGGTACCCCTAGGGGCTCGGGGGCTGAAAAATCATCCGAAACGAAATGTTGATTTTTTCGCACATTAGCAAATTCACATGTATTAATGGCATTTTAAAGTGAGCTTGCGTAATTTGAAGGCCCAGATCGCGGGTAAATCGGCCGAATACGCCCATAAATAGTCACTTTTTCGCTAGTTTTGGACTCTCACGAAGTTCTCGTAAACCAAAATAATAGGAAAAGTGGATTTTGACTATTTGTGGGATAGCCCTTGGAATAAGGTTTCCAACGCCCCTTGAATCGGCCAAATCGGAAAAATAGCGTAGAAGTTATGGCAAAAATAGTGGAACTGCGCAAAACGGGACCCGATGCAAAAAAAATTTTGGCCATAACTTCTTCGTTTCTCGCCCGATTCGGTCGATCTTTATGTCCACAGAATCCTTATCTAAAGGCCTAAGGGGTACCCCTAGGGGCTCGAGGGCTGAAAAATCATCCGAAACGAAATATTGATTTTTTCGCACATTAGCAAATTCACATGTATTAATGGCATTTTAAAGTGAGCTTGCGTAATTTGAAGGCCCAGATCGCGGGTAAATCGGCCGAATACGCCCATAAATAGTAACTTTTTTGCTAGTTTTGGACTCTCACGAAGTTCTTGTAAACCAAAATAATAGGAAAAGTGAATTTTGACTATTTGGGGGATAGCCCTTGGAATAAGGTTTCCAACGCCCCTTGAATCGGCCAAATCGGAAAAATAGCGTAGAAGTTATGGCAAAAATAGTGGAACTACGCAAAACGGGACCCGATGCAAAAACAATTTTGGCCATAACTTCTTCGTTTCTCGCCCGATTCGGTCGATCTTTATGTCCACAGAATCCTTATCTAAAGGCCTAAGGGGTACCCCTAGGGGCTCGGGGGCTGAAAAATCATCCGAAACGAAATGTTGATTTTTTCGCACATTAGGAAATTCACATGTATTAATGGCATTTTAAAGTGAGCTTGCGTAATTTGAATGCCCAGATCGCGGGTAAATCGGCCGAATACGCCCATAAATAGTCACTTTTTCGCTAGTTTTGGACTCTCACGAAGTTCTCGTAAACCAAAATAATAGGAAAAGTGGATTTTGACTATTTGGGGGATAGCCCTTGGAATAAGGTTTCCAACGCCCCTTGAATCGGCCAAATCGGAAAAACAGCGTAGAAGTTATGGCAAAAATAGTGGAACTACGCAAAACGGGACCCGATGCAAAAACAATTTTGGCCATAACTTCTTCGTTTCTCGCCCAATTCAGTCGATCTTTATGTCCACAGAATCCTTATCTAAAGGCCTAAGGGGTACCCCAAGGGGCTCGGGGGCTGCAAAATCATCTGAAACGAAATGTTGATTTTTTCGCACATTAGCAAATTCACATGTATTAATGGCATTTTAAAGTGAGCTTGCGTAATTTGAAGGCCCAGATCGCGGGTAAATCGGCCGAATACGCCCCAAAATAATCAGTTTTTCGCTTGTTTTGGACTCTTACGAAGTTCTCGTAAAGCAAAATAATAGGAAAAGTGGATTTTGACTATTTGGGGGATAGCCCTTGGAATAAGGTTTCCAACGCCCCTTGAATCGGCCAAATCGGAAAAACAGCGTAGAAGTTATGGCAAAAATAGTGGAACTACGCAAAACGGGACCCGATGCAAAAACAATTTTGGCCATAACTTCTTCGTTTCTCGCCCAATTCAGTCGATCTTTATGTCCACAGAATCCTTATCTAAAGGCCTAAGGGGTACCCCAAGGGGCTCGGGGGCTGAAAAATCATCCGAAACGAAATGTTGATTTTTTTGCACATTAGCAAATTCACATGTATTAATGGCATTTTAAAGTGAGCTTGCGTAATTTGAAGGCCCAGATCGCGGGTAAATCGGCCGAATACGCCCCAAAATAATCAGTTTTTCGCTTGTTTTGGACTCTTACGAAGTTCTCGTAAAGCAAAATAATAGGAAAAGTGGATTTTGACTTTTTGGGGGATAGCCCTTGGAATAAGGTATCCAACGCCCCTTGAATCGGCCAAATCGGACTAATAGCGTAGAAGTTATGGCAAAAATAGTGGAACTGCGCAAAACGGGACCCGATGCAAAAACAATTTTGGCCATAACTTCTTCGTTTCTCGCCCGATTCAGTCGATCTTTATGTCCACAGAATCCTTATCTAAAGGCCTAAGGCCTCTAATGATCGAAATTCCTGTCCATCGTGCCAAACAAAGAGTTTCGTTATTCGGGCCGGGCCCTAGGGGTACCCCTAGGGGCTCGGGGGATGAAAAATCATCCGAAACGAAATGTTGATTTTTCGCACATTAGCAAATTCACATGTATTAATGGCATTTTAAAGTGAGCTTGCATAATTTGAAGGCCCAGATCGCGGGTAAATCGGCCGAATACGCCCATAAATAGTCACTTTTTCGCTAGTTTTGGACTCTCACGAAGTTCTCGTAAACCAATATAATAGGAAAAGTAGATTTTGACTTTTTGGGGGATAGCCTTGGAATAAGGTTTCCAACGCCACTTGCATCGGCCAAATCGGAAAAATAGCATAGAAGTTATGGCAAAAATAGTGGAACTGCGCAAAACGGGACCCGATGCAAAAACAATTTTGGCCATAACTTCTTCGTTTCTCGCCCGATTCGGTCGATCTTTATGTCCACAGAATCCTTATCTAAAGGCCTAAGGCCACTAATGATCGAAGTTCCTGTCCATCGTGCCAAACAAAGAGTTTCAAGATTCGGGCCGGGCCCTAGGGGTACCCCTAGGGGCTCGGGGGCTGAAAAATAATCCGAAACGAAATGTTGATTTTTTCTCACATTAGCAAATTCACATGTATTAATGGCATTTTAAAGTGAGCTTGCATAATTTGAAGGCCCAGATCGCGGGTAAATCGGCCGAATACGCCCATAAAGAGTCACTTTTTCGCTAGTTTTGGACTCGCACGAAGTTTTCGTAAACCAATATAATAGGAAAAGTGGATTTTGACTTTTTGGGGGATAGCCCTTGGAATAAGGTTTCCAACGCCCCTTGAATCGGCCAAATCGGAAAAATAGCGTAGAAGTTATGGCAAAAATAGTGGAACTGCGCAAAACGGGACCCGATGCAAAAACAATTTTGGCCATAACTTCTTCGTTTCTCGCCCGATTCGATCGATCTTTATGTCCACAGAATCCTTATCTAAAGGCCTAAGGCCACTAATGTTTGAAATTACTGTCCATCGTGCCGAATAAAGAGTTTTAATATTCGGGCCGGGCCCTAGGGGTACCCCCAGGGGCTCGGGGGCTGAAAAATCATCCGAAACGAAATGTTGTTTTTTTCACACATTAGCAAATTCACATGTATTAATGGCATTTTAGAGTGAGCTTGCATAATTTGAAGGCCCAGATCGTGGGTAAATCGGCCGAATACGCCCCAAAATAGTCACTTTTTCGCTTGTTTTGGAGTCTTACGAAGTTCTCTTAAAGCAAAATAATAGGAAAAGTAGATTTTGACTTTTAGGGGGATAGCCCTTGGAATAAGGTTTCCAACGCCCCTTGAATCGGCCAAATCGGAAAAATAGCATAGAAGTTATGGCAAAAATAGTGGAACTGCGCAAAACGGGACCCGATGCAAAAACAATTTTGGCCATAACTTCTTCGTTTCTCGCCCGATTCGGTCGATCTTTATGTCCACAGAATCCTTATCTAAAGGCCTAAGGCAACTAATGATTGAAATTCATGTCCATCGTGCCAAATAAAGAGTTTTAATATTCGGGCCGGGCCCTAGGGGTACCCATAGGGGCTCGGGGGCTGAAAAATCATCCGAAACGAAATGTTGTTTTTTTCGCACATTAGCAAATTCACATGTATTAATGGCATTTTAAAGTGAGCTTGCATAATTTGAAGGCCCAGATCGCGGGTAAATCGGCCGAATACGCTCCAAAATAATCAGTTTTTCGCTTGTTTTGGACTCATACGAAGTTCTCGTAAAGCAAAATAATAGGAAAAGTGGATTTTGACTTTTTGGGGGATAGCCCTTGGAATAAGATTTGCAACGCCCCTTGAATCGGCCAAAACGGACAAATAGCGTAGAAGTTATGGCAAAAATAGTGGAACTGCGCAAAACGGGACCCGATGCCAAAACAATTTTTGCCATAACTTCTTTGTTTCTCGCCCGATACGGTCGATCTTTATGTCCACGGAATCCTTATCTAAAGGCCTAAGGGGTACCCCAAGGGGCTCGGGGGCTGAAAAATCATCCGAAACGAAATGTTGATTTTTTCGCACATTAGCAAATTCACATGTATTAATGGCATTTTAAAGTGAGCTTGCGTAATTTGAAGGCCCAGATCGCGGGTAAATCGGCCGAATACGCCCCAAAATAATCAGTTTTTCGCTTGTTTTGGACTCTTACGAAGTTCTCGTAAAGCAAAATAATAGGAAAAGTGGATTTTGACTTTTTGGGGGATAGCCCTTGGAATAAGGTATCCAACGCCCCTTGAATCGGCCAAATCGGACTAATAGCGTAGAAGTTATGGCAAAAATAGTGGAACTGCGCAAAACGGGACCCGATGCAAAAACAATTTTGGCCATAACTTCTTCGTTTCTCGCCCGATTCAGTCGATCTTTATGTCCACAGAATCCTTATCTAAAGGCCTAAGGCCTCTAATGATCGAAATTCCTGTCCATCGTGCCAAACAAAGAGTTTCGTTATTCGGGCCGGGCCCTAGGGGTACCCCTAGGGGCTCGGGGGATGAAAAATCATCCGAAACGAAATGTTGATTTTTCGCACATTAGCAAATTCACATGTATTAATGGCATTTTAAAGTGAGCTTGCATAATTTGAAGGCCCAGATCGCGGGTAAATCGGCCGAATACGCCCATAAATAGTCACTTTTTCGCTAGTTTTGGACTCTCACGAAGTTCTCGTAAACCAATATAATAGGAAAAGTAGATTTTGACTTTTTGGGGGATAGCCTTGGAATAAGGTTTCCAACGCCACTTGCATCGGCCAAATCGGAAAAATAGCATAGAAGTTATGGCAAAAATAGTGGAACTGCGCAAAACGGGACCCGATGCAAAAACAATTTTGGCCATAACTTCTTCGTTTCTCGCCCGATTCGGTCGATCTTTATGTCCACAGAATCCTTATCTAAAGGCCTAAGGCCACTAATGATCGAAGTTCCTGTCCATCGTGCCAAACAAAGAGTTTCAAGATTCGGGCCGGGCCCTAGGGGTACCCCTAGGGGCTCGAGGGCTGAAAAATAATCCGAAACGAAATGTTGATTTTTTCGCACATTAGCAAATTCACATGTATTAATGGCATTTTAAAGTGAGCTTGCATAATTTGAAGGCCCAGATCGCGGGTAAATCGGCCGAATACGCCCATAAAGAGTCACTTTTTCGCTAGTTTTGGACTCGCACGAAGTTTTCGTAAACCAATATAATAGGAAAAGTGGATTTTGACTTTTTGGGGGATAGCCCTTGGAATAAGGTTTCCAACGCCCCTTGAATCGGCCAAATCGGAAAAATAGCGTAGAAGTTATGGCAAAAATAGTGGAACTGCGCAAAACGGGACCCGATGCAAAAACAATTTTGGCCATAACTTCTTCGTTTCTCGCCCGATTCGATCGATCTTTATGTCCACAGAATCCTTATCTAAAGGCCTAAGGCCACTAATGTTTGAAATTACTGTCCATCGTGCCGAATAAAGAGTTTTAATATTCGGGCCGGGCCCTAGGGGTACCCCCAGGGGCTCGGGGGCTGAAAAATCATCCGAAACGAAATGTTGTTTTTTTCACACATTAGCAAATTCACATGTATTAATGGCATTTTAGAGTGAGCTTGCATAATTTGAAGGCCCAGATCGTGGGTAAATCGGCCGAATACGCCCCAAAATAGTCACTTTTTCGCTTGTTTTGGAGTCTTACGAAGTTCTCTTAAAGCAAAATAATAGGAAAAGTAGATTTTGACTTTTAGGGGGATAGCCCTTGGAATAAGGTTTCCAACGCCCCTTGAATCGGCCAAATCGGAAAAATAGCATAGAAGTTATGGCAAAAATAGTGGAACTGCGCAAAACGGGACCCGATGCAAAAACAATTTTGGCCATAACTTCTTCGTTTCTCGCCCGATTCGGTCGATCTTTATGTCCACAGAATCCTTATCTAAAGGCCTAAGGCAACTAATGATTGAAATTCATGTCCATCGTGCCAAATAAAGAGTTTTAATATTCGGGCCGGGCCCTAGGGGTACCCATAGGGGCTCGGGGGCTGAAAAATCATCCGAAACGAAATGTTGTTTTTTTCGCACATTAGCAAATTCACATGTATTAATGGCATTTTAAAGTGAGCTTGCATAATTTGAAGGCCCAGATCGCGGGTAAATCGGCCGAATACGCTCCAAAATAATCAGTTTTTCGCTTGTTTTGGACTCATACGAAGTTCTCGTAAAGCAAAATAATAGGAAAAGTGGATTTTGACTTTTTGGGGGATAGCCCTTGGAATAAGATTTGCAACGCCCCTTGAATCGGCCAAATCGGACAAATAGCGTAGAAGTTATGGCAAAAATAGTGGAACTGCGCAAAACGGGACCCGATGCCAAAACAATTTTTGCCATAACTTCTTTGTTTCTCGCCCGATACGGTCGATCTTTATGTCCACGGAATCCTTATCTAAAGGCCAAAGACCCCTAATGAATGGAATTCCTATCCATCGTGCTGAACAAAGAGCTCCATTTTTTGTGCCGGGCCCTAGGAGGTACCCCTAGGGGCCTGGGCTAAAAATTATTTTGGCCATAACTTCTTTGTTACTCGCCCGATTCGGTCGATCTTTATGTCCACAAAATCCTTATCTAAAGGCCTAAGACCCCTAATGATCGTAATTCCTGTCCATCGTGCCGAACAAAGAATTTCAATATTCGGGCCGGGCCCTAGGGGGTACCCCTAGAGGCTCGGGGGCTGAAAAATCATCCGAAACGAAATGTTGATATTTTCGCATATTAGCATATTCACATGTATTAATGGCATTTTAAAGTGAGCTTGCGTAATTTGAAGGCCAAGATCGCGGTTAAATCGGCCGAATACGCCCCAAAATAATCAGTTTTTCGCATATTTTGGACTCTTACGAAGTTCTCGTAAAGCAAAATAATAGGAAAAGTGGATTTTGACTTTTTGGGGGATAGCCCTTGGAATAAGGTTTCCAACGCCCCTTGAATCGGCCAAATCGGACAAATAGCGTAGAAGTTATTGCAAAAATAGTGGAACTGTGCTAAACGGGACCCGATGCAAAAACAGTTTTTGCCATAACTTCTTCGTTTCTCGCCCGATTCGGTCGATCTTTATGTCCACGGAATCCTTATCTAAAGGCCAAAGACCCCTAATGAATGTAATTCCTATCCATCGTGCTGAACAAAGAGCTCCAAGTTTTGTGCCGGGCCCTAGGTGGTACCTCTAGGGGCCTGGGCTAAAAATTATTTTGGCCATAACTTCTTCGTTACTCGCCCCATTCGGTCGATCTTTATGTCCACAAAATCCTTATCTAAAGGCCTAAGACCCCTAATGATCGAAATTCCTGTCCATCGTGCCGAACAAAGAGTTTCAATATTCGGGTCGGGCCCTAAAGGTACCCCTAGGGGCTCGGGGGCTGAAAAATCATCCGAAACGAAATGTTGATATTTTCGCATATTAGCATATTCACATGTCTTAATGGCATTTTAAAGTGAGCTTGCGTAATTTGAAGGCCCAGATCGCGGGTAAATCGGCCGAATACGCCCATAAATAGTCATTTTTTCGCTAGTTTTGGACTCTCACGAAGTTCTCGTAAACCAATATAATAGGAAAAGTGGATTTTGACTTTTTGGAGGATAGCCCTTGGAATAAGGTTTCCAACGCCCCTTGAATCGGCCAAATCGGAAAAATAGCGTAGAAGTTATGGCAAAAATAGTGGAACTGCGCAAAACGGGACCCGATGCAAAAACAATTTTGGCCATAACTTCTTCGTTTCTCGCCCGATTCGGTCGATCTTTATGTCCACAGAATCCTTATCTAAAGGCCTAAGGCCACTAATGTTTGAAATTCCTGTCCATCGTGCCGAATAAAGAGTTTTAATATTCGGGTCGGGCCCTAGGGGTACCTCTAGGGGCTCGGGGGCTGAAAAATCATCCGAAACGAAATGTTGTTTTTTTCACACATTAGCAAATTCACATGTATTAATGGCATTTTAAAGTGAGCTTGCATAATTTGAAGGCCCAGATCGCGGGTAAATCGGCCGAATACGCCCATAAATAGTCACTTTTTCGCTAGTTTTGGACTCTCACGAAGTTCTGGTAAACCAATATAATAGGAAAAGTAGATTTTGACTTTTTGGGGGATAGCCCTTGGAATAAGGTTTCCAACGGCCCTTGAATCAGCCAAATCGGAAAAATAGCGTAGAAGTTATGGCAAAAATAATGGAACTGCGCAAAACGGGACCCGATGCAAAAACAATTTTGGCCATAACTTCTTCGTTTCTCGCCCGATTCGGTCGATCTTTACGTCCACAGAATCCTTATCTAAAGGCCTAAGGCCACTAATGATCGAAATTCCTGTCCATCGTGCCAAACAAAGAGTTTCAAGATTCGGGCCGGGCCATAGGGGTACCCCTAGGGGCTCGGGGGCTGAAAAATAATCCGAAACGAAATGTTGATTTTTTCGCACATTAGCAAATTCAAATGTATTAATGGCATTTTAAAGTGAGCTTGCATAATTTGAAGGCCCAGATCGCGGGTAAATCGGCCGAATACGCCCATAAATAGTCACTTTTTCGCTAGTTTTGGACTCGCACGAAGTTTTCGTAAACCAATATAATAGGAAAAGTGGATTTTGACTTTTTGGAGGATAGCCCTTGGAATAAGTTTTCCAAAGGCCCTTGAATCGGCCAAATCGGACAAATAGCGTAGAAGTTATTGCAAAAATAGTGGAACTGCGCAAAATGGGACCCAATGCAAAAACAATTTTTGCCATAACTTCTTCGTTTCTCGCCCGATTTGGTCGATCTTTATGTCCACGGAATCCTAATATAAAAGCCAAAGACCCCTAATGAATGGAATTCCTATCCATCTTGCTGAACAAAAAGCTCCAATTTTTGTGCCGGGCCTTAGGGGGTACCCCTAGGGGTCTGGGCTAAAAATTATTTTGGCCATAACTTCTTCGTTACTCGCCCGATTCGGTCGATCTTTATCTCCACAAAATCCTTATCGAAAGGCCTAAGACCCCTAATGATCGAAATTCCTGTCCATCGTGCCGAACAAAGAGTTTCAATATTCGGGCCAGGCCCTAGGGGTACCCCTAGGGGCTCGGGGCTGAAAAATCATCCGAAACGAAACGTTGATATTTTCGCATATTAGCATATTCACATGTATTAATGGCATTTTAAAGTGAGCTTGCGTAATTTGAAGGCCAAGATCGCGGGTAAATCGGCCGAATACGTCCCAAAATAGTCACTTTTTCGCTTGTTTTGGAGTCTCACGAAATTCTTGTAAAGAAAAATAATAGCAAAAGTGGATTTTGACTTTTAGGGCGATAGCCCTTAGAATAAGGTTTCCAACGCCCCTTGAATCGGCCAAATCGGACAAATAGCGTAGAAGTTATGGCAAAAATAGTGGAACTGCGCAAAACGGGACCCGATGCAAAAACAATTTTGGCCATAACTTCGTCGTTTCTCGCCCGATTCAGTCGATCTTTATGTCCACAGAATCCTTATCTAAAGGCCTAAGGCCACTAATGATCGAAATTCCTGTCCATCGTGCCAAACAAAGAGTTTCGATATTCAGGCCGGGCCCTAGGGGTACCTCTAGGGGCTCGGGGGCTGAAAAATCATCCGAAACGAAATGTTGATTTTTTCGCACATTAGCACATTCACATGTATTAATGGCATTTTAAAGTGAGCTTGCGTAATTTGAACGCCCAGATCGCGGGTAAATCGGCCGAATACGCTCATAAATAGTCACTTTTTCGCTAGTTTTGGACTCTCACAAAGTTCTCGTAAACCAATATAATAGGAAAAGTGGATTTTGACTTTTTGGGGGATAGCCCTTGGAATAAGGTATCCAACGCCCCTTGAATCGGCCAAATCGGACTAATAGCGTAGAAGTTATGGCAAAAATAGTGGAACTGCGCAAAACGGGACCCGATGCAAAAACAATTTTGGCCATAACTTCTTCGTTTCTCGCCCGATTCAGTCGATCTTTATGTCCACAGAATCCTTATCTAAAGGCCTAAGGCCTCTAATGATCGAAATTCCTGTCCATCGTGCCAAACAAAGAGTTTCGATATTCGGGCCGGGCCCTAGGGGTACCCCTAGGGGCTCGGGGGATGAAAAATCATCCGAAACGAAATGTTGATTTTTCGCAGATTAGCAAATTCACATGTATTAATGGTATTTTAAAGTGAGCTTGCATAATTTGAAGGCCCAGATCGCAGGTAAATCGGCCGAATACGCCCCAAAATAATCAGTTTTTCGCTTGTTTTGGACTCTTACGAAGTTCTCATTAAGCAAAATAATAGGAAAAGTGGATTTTGACTTTTTGGGGGATAGCCCTTGGAATAAGGTTTCCAAAGGCCCTTGAGTCATCCAAATCGGACAAATAGCGTAGAAGTTATGGCTAAAATAGTGCAACTGTGCAAAATGGGACCCGATGCAAAAATAATTTTTGCCATAACTTCTTCGTTTCTCGCCCGATTTGGTCGATCTTTATGTCCACGGAATCCTTATCTAAAGGCCAAAGACCCCTAATGAATGGAATTCCTATCCATCGTGCTGAACAAAGAGCTCCAATTTTTGTGCCGGGCCCTAGGGGGGGTACCCCTAGGGGCCTGGGCTAAAAATTATTTTGGCCATAACTTCTTCGTTAGTCGCCCGATTCGGTTGATCTTTATGTCCACAAAATCCTTATCTAAAGGCCTAAGACCCCTAATGATCGAAATTCCTGTCCATCGTGCCGAACAAAGAGTTTCAATATTCGGGCCGGGCCCTAGGGGTACCCTAGGGGCTCAGGGGCTGAAAAATCATCCGAAACGAAATGTTGATTGTTTCGCACATTAGCCCATTCACATGTATTAATGGCATTTTAACGTGAGCTTGCGTAATTTGAAGGCCCAGATCGCGGGTAAATCGGCCGAATACGCCCATAAATAGTCACTTTTTCGCTAGTTTTGGACTCTCACGAAGTTCTCGTAAACCAATATAATAGGAAAAGTGGATTTTGACTTTTTGGGGGATAGTCCTTGGAATAAGGTTTCCAACGCCCCTTGAATCGGCCAAATCGGAAAAATAGCGTAGAAGTTATGTCAAAAATAGTGGAACTGCGCCAAACGGGACCCGATGCAAAAACAATTTTGGCCATAACTTCTTCGTTTCTCGCCCGATTCGGTCGATCTTTATGTCCATGGAATCCTTATCTAAAGGCCAAAGACCCCTAATGAATGGAATTCCTATCCATCGTGCTGAACAAAGAGCTCCATTTTTTGTGCCGGGCCTTAGGAGGTACCCCTAGGGGCCTGGGCTAAAAATTATTTTGGCCATAACTTCTTTGTTACTCGCCCGATTCGGTCGATCTTTATGTCCACAAAATCCTTATCTAAAGGCCTAAGACCCCTAATGATCGTAATTCCTGTCCATCGTGCCGAACAAAGAATTTCAATATTCGGGCCGGGCCCTAGGGGTATTCGCACATTAGCAAATTCACATGTATTAATGGCATTTTAAAGTGATCTTGCGTAATTTGAAGGCCAAGATCGCGGGTAAATCGGCCGAATACGCCCCAAAATAATCAGTTTTTCGCTTATTTTGGACTCTTACGAAGTTCTCGTAAAGCAAAATAATAGGAAAAGTGGATTTTGACTTTTTGGGGGATAGCCCTTGGAATAAGATTTGCAACGCCCCTTGAATCGGCCAAATCGGACAAATAGCGTAGAAGTTATGGCAAAAATAGTGGAACTGCGCAAAACGGGACCCGTTGCAAAAACAGTTTTGGCCATAACTTCTTCGTTTCTCGCCCGATTCGGTCGATCTTTATGTCCACGGAATCGTTATCTAAAGGCCAAAGACCCCTAAAGAATGTAATTCCTATCCATCGTGCTGAACAAAGAGCTCCAAGTTTTGTGCCGGGCCCTAGGGGGTACCCCTAGGGGCCTGGGCTAAAAATTATTTTGGCCATAACTTCTTCGTTACTCGCCCGATTCGGTCGATCTTTATGTCCACAAAATCCTTATCTAAAGGCCTAAGACCCCTAATGATCGAAATTCCTGTCCATCGTGCCGAACAAAGAGTTTCAATATTCGGGTCGGGCCCTAAAGGTACCCCTAGGGGCTCGGGGGCTGAAAAATCATCCGAAACGAAATGTTGATATTTTCGCATATTAGCATATTCACATGTCTTAATGGCATTTTAAAGTGAGCTTGCGTAATTTGAAGGCCCAGATCGCGGGTAAATCGGCCGAATACGCCCATAAATAGTCACTTTTTCGCTAGTTTTGGACTCTCACGAAGTTCTGGTAAACCAATATAATAGGTAAAGTAGATTTTGACTTTTTGGGGGATAGCCCTTGGAATAAGGTTTCCAACGCCCCTTGAATCGGCCAAATCGGAAAAATAGCGTAGAAGTTATGGCAAAAATAATGGAACTGCGCAAAACGGGACCCGATGCAAAAACAATTTTGGCCATAACTTCTTCGTTTCTCGCCCGATTCGGTCGATCTTTACGTCCACAGAATCCTTATCTAAAGGCCTAAGGCCACTAATGATCGAAATTCCTGTCTATCGTGCCAAACAAAGAGTTTCAAGATTCGGGCCGGGCCCTAGGGGTAACCCTAGGGGCTCGGGGGCTGAAAAATAATCCGAAACGAAATGTTGATTTTTTCGCACATTAGCGAATTCACATGTATTAATGGCATTTTAAAGTGAGCTTGCATAATTTGAAGGCCCAGATCGCGGGTAAATCGGCCGAATACGCCCATAAATAGTCACTTTTTCGCTAGTTTTGGACTCGCACGAAGTTTTCGTAAACCAATATAATAGGAAAAGTGGATTTTGACTTTTTGGAGGATAGCCATTGGAATAAGTTTTCCAAAGGCCCTTGAATCGGCCAAATCGGACAAATAGCGTAGAAGTTATGGCAAAAATAGTGGAACTGCGCAAAATGGGACCCAATGCAAAAACAATTTTTGCCATAACTTCTTTGTTTCTCGCCCGATTTGGTCGATCTTTATGTCCACGGAATCCTAATATAAAAGCCAAAGACCCCTAATGAATGGAATTCCTATCCATCATGCTGAACAAAGAGCTCCAATTTTTGTGCCGGGCCTTAGGGGGTATCCCCAGGGCCTGGGCTAAAAATTATTTTGGCCATAACTTCTTCGTTAGTCGCCCGATTCGGTCGATCTTTATGTCCACAAAATCCTTATCGAAAGGCCTAAGACCCCTAATGATCGAAATTCCTGTCCATCGTGCCGAACAAAGAGTTTCAATATTCGGGCCAGGCCCTAGGGGTACCCCTAGGGGCTCGGGGGCTGAAAAATCATCCGAAACGAAATGTTGATATTTTCGCATATTAGCATATTCACATATATTAATGGCATTTTAAAGTGAGCTTGCGTAATTTGAAGGCCAAGATCGCGGGTAAATCGGCCGAATACGTCCCAAAATAGTCACTTTTTCGCTTGTTTTGGAGTCTCACGAAATTCTTGTAAAGAAAAATAATAGCAAAAGTGGATTTTGACTTTTAGGGCGATAGCCCTTAGAATAAGGTTTCCAACGCCCTTGAATCGGCCAAATCGGACAAATAGCGTAGAAGTTATGGCAAAAATAGTGGAACTGCGCAAAACGGGACCCGATGCAAAAACAATTTTGGCCATAACTTCGTCGTTTCTCGCCCGATTCAGTCGATCTTTATGTTCACAGAATCCTTATCTAAAGGCCTAAGGCCACTAATGATCAAAATTCCTGTCCATCGTGCCAAACAAAGAGTTTCGATATTCGGGCCGGGCCCTAGGGGTACCTCTAGGGGCTCGGGGGCTGAAAAATCATCCGAAACGAAATGTTGATTTTTTCGCACATTAGCACATTCACATGTGTTAATGGCATTTTAAAGTGAGCTTGCGTAATTTGAAGGCCCAGATCGCGGGTAAATCGGCCGAATACGCCCATAAATAGTCACTTTTTCTCTAGTTTTGGACTCTCACGAAGTTCTCGTAAACCAATATAATAGGAAAAGTGGATTTTGACTTTTTGGGGGATAGCCCTTGGAATAAGGTTTCCAACGCCCCTTGAATCGGCCAAATCGGAAAAATAGCGTAGAAGTTATGGCAAAAATAGTGGAAATGCGCAAAACGGGACCCGATGCAAAAACAATTTTGGCCATAACTTCTTCGTTTCTCGCCCGATTCGGTCGATCTTTATGTCCACAGAATCCTTATCTAAAGGCCTAAGGCCACTAATGATTGAAATTCCTGTCCATCGTGCCAAATAAAGAGTTTTAATATTCGGGCCGGGCCCTAAGGGTACCCCTAGGGGCTCGGGGGCTGGAAAATCATCCGAAACGAAATGTTGTTTTTTCGCAGATTAGCAAATTCACATGTATTAATGGTATTTTAAAGTGAGCTTGCATAATTTGAAGGCCCAGATCGCAGGTAAATCGGCCGAATACGCCCCAAAATAATCAGTTTTTCGCTTGTTTTGGACTCTTACGAAGTTCTCGTTAAGCAAAATAATAGGAAAAGTGGATTTTGACTTTTTGGGGGATCGCCCTTGGAATAAGGTTTCCAAAGGCCCTTGAGTCGGCCAAATCGGACAAATAGCGTAGAAGTTATGGCAAAAATAGTGCAACTGCGCAAAATGGGACCCGATGCAAAAATAATTTTTGCCATAACTTCTTCGTTTCTCGCCCGATTTGGTCGATCTTTATGTCCACGGAATCCTTATCGAAAGGCCAAAGACCCCTAATGAATGGAATTCCTATCTATCGTGCTGAACAAAGAGCTCCAATTTTTGTGCCGGGCCCTAGGGGGTACCCCTAGGGGCCTGGGCTAAATATTATTTTGGCCATAACTTCTTCGTTAGTCGCCCGATTCGGTTGATCTTTATGTCCACAAAATCCATATCTAAAGGCCTAAGACCCCTAATGATCGAAATTCCTGTCCATCGTGCCGAACAAAGAGTTTCAATATTCGGGCCGGGACCTAGGGGTACCCTAGGGGCTCAGGGGCTGAAAAATCATCCGAAACGAAATGTTGATTGTTTCGCACATTAGCCCATTCACATGTATTAATGGCATTTTAACGTGAGCTTGCGTAATTTGAAGGCCCAGATCGCGGGTAAATCGGCCGAATACGCCCATAAATAGTCACTTTTTCGTTAGTTTTGGACTCTCACGAAGTTCTCGTAAACCAATATAATAGGAAAAGTGGATTTTGACTTTTTGGGGGATAGCCCTTGGAATAAGGTTTCCAACGCCCCTTGAATCGGCCAAATCGGAAAAATAGCATAGAAGTTATGGCAAAAATAGTGGAACTGCGACAAATGGGACCCGATGCAAAAACAATTTTGGCTATAACTTCTTCGTTTCTCGCCCGATTCGGTCGATCTTTATGTCCACAGAATCCTTATCTAAAGGCCTAAGGCCACTAATGCTTGAAATTCCTGTCCATCGTGCCGAATAAAGAGTTTTAATATTCGGGTCGGGCCCTAGGGGTACCCATAGGGGCTCGGGGGCTGAAAAATCATCCGAAACGAAATGTTGTTTTTTTCGCACTTTAAAAAATTCACATGTATTAATGGTATTTTAAAGTGAGCTTGCATAATTTGAAGGCCCATATCGCGGGTAAATCGGCCTAATACGCCCCAAAATAATCAGTTTTTCGCTTGTTTTGGACTCTTACGAAGTTCTCGTAAAGCAAAATAATAGGAAAAGTGGATTTTGACATTTTGGGGAATAGCCCTTGGAATAAGGTTTCCAACGCCCCTTGAATCGGCCAAATCGGACAAATAGCGTAGAAGTTATGGCAAAAATAGTGGAACTGCGCAAAACGAGACCAGATGCAAAAACAAATTTGGCCATAACTTCTTCGTTTCTCGCCCGATTCGGTCGATCTTTATGTCCACTGAATCCTTATCTAATGGCCTAAGGCCACTAATGATCGAAATTCCCGTCCATCGTGCCGAACAAAGAGTTTCGATATTCGGGCCGGGCCCTAGGGGTACCCCTAGGGGCTCGGGGGCTGAAAAATCACCCGAAACGAAATGTTGATTTTTTCGCACATTAGCACATTCACAAGTATTAATGGCATTTTAAAGTGAGCTTTCGTAATTTGAAGGCCCAGATCGCGGGTAAATCGGCCGAATACGCCCATAAATAGTCACTTTTTCGCTAGTTTTTGACTCTCACGAAGTTCTCGTAAACTAAAATAATAGGAAAAGTGGATTTTGACTTTTTGGGGGATAGCCCTTGGAATATTGTTTCCAACGCCCCTTGAATCGGCCAAATCGAAAAAATAGCGTAGAAGTTATGGCAAAAATAGTGGAACTGCGCAAAACGGGATCCGATGCAAAAACAATTTTGTCCATAACTTCTTCGTTTCTCGCCCGATTCGGTCGATCTTTATGTCCACAGAATCCTTATCTAATGGCCTAAGGCCACTAATGATTGAAATTCCTGCCATCGTGCCGAATAAAGAGTTTCAATATTCGGGTCGGGCCCTAGAGGTACCCCTAGGGGCTCGGGGGCTGAATAATCATCCGAAATGAAATATTGATTTTTTCGAACATTAGCAAATTCACATGTATTAATGGCATTTTAAAGTGAGCTTGCATAATTTGAAGGCCAGATGGCGGGTAAATCGGCCGAATACGCCCATAAATAGTCACTTTTTCGCTAGTTTTGGACTCTCACGAAGTTCTCGTAAACCAATATAATAAAACTGGATTTTAACTTTTTGGGGGATAGCCCTTGGAATAAGGTTTCCAACTCCCCTTGAATCGGCCAAATCGGAAAAATAGCGTAGAAGTTATGGCAAAAATAGTGAAACTGCGCAAAACGGGACCCGATGCAAAAACAATTTTGGCCATAACTTCTTCATTTCTCGCCCGATTCGGTCGATCTTTATGTCCATAGAATCCCTATCTAAAGTCCTAAGGCCACTAATGTTTGAAATTCCTGTCCATCGTGCCGAATAAAGAGTTTTAATATTCGGGTCGGGCCCTAGAGGTACCCCTAGGGGCTCGGGGGCTGAAAAATCATCCGAAACGAAATGTTGTTTTTTTCGCACATTAGCAAATTCACTTGTATTAATGGCATTTTAAAGTGAGCTTGCATAATTTGAAGGCCCAGATCGCGGGTAAATCGGCCGAATACGCCCCAAAAGAATCAGTTTTTCGCTTTTTTTGGACTCTTACGAAGTTCTCGTAAAGCAAAATAATAGGAAAAGTGGATTTCGACTTTAAGGGGGATAGCCCTTAGAATAAGGTTTCCAACGCCCCTTGAATCGGCCAAATCGGTCAAATAGCGTAGAAGTTATGGCAAAAATAGTGGAACTGCGCAAAATGGGACCCAATGCAAAAACAATTTTTGCCATAACTTCTTCGTTGCTCGCCCGATTCGGTCGATCTTTATGTCCACGGAATCCTTATCTAAAGGCCAAAGACCCCTAATGAATGGAATTCCTATCCATCATGCTGAACAAAGAGCTCCAATTTTTGTGCCGGGCCCTAGGGCCCTAGGGCCCTGGGCTAAAAATTATTTTGGCCATAACTTCTTCGTTACTCGCCCGATTCGGTCGATCTTTATGTCCACAAAATCCTTATCTAAAGGCCTAAGACCCCTAATGATCGAAATTCCTATCCATCGTGCCGAACAAAGAGTTTCACTATTCGGCCCGGGCCCTAGGGGTAACCTAGGGGCTCGGGGGCTGAAAAATCATCCGAAATGAAATGTTGATATTTTCGCATATTAGCATATTCACATGTATTAATGGCATTTTAAAGTGAGCTTGCGTAATTTGAAGGCCAAGATCGCGGGTAAATCGGCCGAATACGCCCCAAAATAGTCTCTTTTTCGCTTGTTTTGGAGTCTCACGAAGTTCTCGTAAAGAAAAATAATAGGAAAAGTTGATTTTGACTTTTAGGGGGATAGCCCTTAGAATAAGGTTTCCAACGCCCCTTGAATCGGCCAAATCGGACAAATAGCGTAGAAGTTATGGCAAAAATAGTGGAACTGCGCAAAATGGGACCCGATGCAAAAACAATTTTTGCCATAACTTCTTCGTTTCTCGCCCGATTCGGTCGATCTTTATGTCCACAGAATCCTTATCTAAAGGCCAAAGACCCCTAATGAATGGAATTCCTATCCATCGTGCTGAACAAAGAGCTCCAATTTTTGTGCCGGGCCCTAGGGGGTACCCCTAGGGGCCTGGGCCAAAAATTATTTTGGCCATAACTTCTTCGTTACTTGCCCGATTCGGTCGATCTTTATTTCCACAAAATCCTTATCTAAAGGCCTAACACCACTAATGATCGAAATTCCTATCCATCGTGCCGAACAAAGAGTTTCAATATTCGGGCCGGGCCTTAGGTGTACCCCTAGGGGCTCGGGGGCTGAAAAATCATCCGAAACGAAATGTTGTATTTTTCGCACATTAGCGAATTCACATGTATTAATGGCATTTTAAAGTGAGCTTGCGTAATTTGAAGGCCCAGATCGCGGGTAAATCGGCCGAATACGCCCATAAATAGTCACTTTTTCGCTTGTTTTGGACTCTCACGAAGTTCTCGTAAACCAATATAATTGGAAAAGTGGATTTTGACTTTTTGGGGGATAGCCCTTAGAATAAGGTTTCCAACGCCCTTTGAATCGGCGAAATCGGAAAAATAGCGTAGAAGTTATGGCAAAAATAGTGGAACTGCGCAAAACGGGACCCGATGCAAAAACAATTTTGGCCATAACTTCTTCATTTCTCGCCCGATTCGGTCGATCTTTATGTCCACAGAATCCTTATCTAAAGGCCTAAGGCCACTAATGATTGAAATTCCTGTCCATCGTGCCAAATAAAGAGTTTTAATATTCGGGTCGGGCCCCAGGGGTACCCCTAGGGGCTCGGGGGCTGAAAAATCATCCGAAACGAAATGTTGTTTTTTTCGCACATTAGCGAATTCACATGTATTAATGGCATTTTAAAGTGAGCTTGCATAATTTGAAGGCCCAGATCGCGGGTAAATCGGCCGAATACGCCCCAAAATAATCAGTTTTTCGCTTGTTATGGACTCTTACGAAGTTCTCGTAAAGCAAAATAATAGGAAAAGTGGATTTTGACTTTTTGGGGGATAGCCCTTGGAATAAGGTTTCCAAAGCCCCTTGAATCGGCCAAATCGGACAAATAGCGTAGAAGTTATGGCAAAAATAGTGGAACTGCGCAAAACGGGACCCGATGCAAAAACAATTTTGGCCATAACTTCTTCGTTTCTTGCCCGATTCGGTCCATCTTTATATCCAGAGAATCCTTATCTAAAGGCCTAAGGCCACTAATGATCGAAATTCCTGTCCATCGTGACGAAAAAAGAGTTTCAATTTTCAGGCCGGGCCCTAGGGGCCTAGGGGCTCGGGGGCTAAAAAATCATCTGAAACGAAATGTTGTTTTTTTCGCACATTAGCAAATTCACATGTATTAATGGCATTTTAAAGTGAGTTTGTGTAATTTGAAGGCCCAGATCGGGGGTAAATCGGCCGAATACGCTCCAAAATAATCACTTTTTCGCTTGTTTTGGACTCTCACGTAGTTATCGTAAAGCAAAATAATAGGAAAAGTGGATTTTAACTTTTTGGAGGATAGCCCTTGGAACAAGGTTTCCAACGCCCCTTTAATCGGCCAAATCGGACAAATAGCGTAGAAGTTATGGCAAAAATAGTGGAACTGCGCCAAACGGGACCAGATGCAAAAACAAATTTGGCCATAACTTCTTCGTTTCTCGCCCGATTCGGTCGATCTTTATGTCCACTGAATCCTTATCTAATGGCCTAAGGCCACTAATGATCGAAATTCCCGTCCATCGTGCCGAACAAAGAGTTTCGATATTCGGGCGGGGCCCTAGGGGTACCCCTAGGGGCTCGGGGGCTGAAAAATCACCCGAAACGAAATGTTGATTTTTTCGCACATTAGCACATTCACAAGTATTAATGGCATTTTAAAGTGAGCTTTCGTAATTTGAAGGCCCAGATCCCGGGTAAATCGGCCGAATACGCCCATAAATAGTCACTTTTTCGCTAGTTTTTTACTCTCACGAAGTTCTCGTAAACTAAAATAATAGGAAAAGTGGATTTTGACTTTTTGGGGGATAGCCCTTGGAATATTGTTTCCAACGCCCCTTGAATCGGCCAAATCGAAAAAATAGCGTAGAAGTTATGGCAAAAATAGTGGAACTGCGCAAAACGGGATCCGATGCAAAAAAAATTTTGTCCATAACTTCTTCGTTTCTCGCCCGATTCGGTCGATCTTTATGTCCACAGAATCCTTATCTAATGGCCTAAGGCCACTAATGATTGAAATTCCTGCCATCGTGCCGAATAAAGAGTTTCAATATTCGGGTCGGGCCCTAGAGGTACCCCTAGGGGCTCGGGGGCTGAATAATCATCCGAAATGAAATATTGATTTTTTCGAACATTAGCAAATTCACATGTATTAATGGCATTTTAAAGTGAGCTTGCATAATTTGAAGGCCAGATGGCGGGTAAATCGGCCGAATACGCCCATAAATAGTCACTTTTTCGCTAGTTTTGGACTCTCACGAAGTTCTCGTAAACCAATATAATAGGAAAACTGGATTTTAACTTTTTGGGGGATAGCCCTTGGAATAAGGTTTCCAACTCCCCTTGAATCGGCCAAATCGGAAAAATAGCGTAGAAGTTATGGCAAAAATAGTGGAACTGCGCAAAACGGGACCCGATGCAAAAACAATTTTGGCCATAACTTCTTCATTTCTCGCCCGATTCGGTCGATCTTTATGTCCACAGAATCCCTATCTAACGTCCTAAGGCCACTAATGTTTGAAATTCCTGTCCATCGTGCCGAATAAAGAGTTTTAATATTCGGGTCGGGCCCTAGAGGTACCCCTAGGGCTCGGGGGCTGAAAAATCATCCGAAACGAAATGTTGTTTTTTTCGCACATTAGCAAATTCACTTGTATTAATGGCATTTTAAAGTGAGCTTGCATAATTTGAAGGCCCAGATCGCGGGTAAATTTGCCGAATACGCCCCAAAAAAATCAGTTTTTCGCTTGTTTTGGACTCTTACGAAGTTCTCGTAAAGCAAAATAATAGGAAAAGTGGATTTCGACTTTTAGGGGGATAGCCCTTAGAATAAGGTTTCCAACGCCCCTTGAATCGGCCAAATCGGACAAATAGCGTAGAAGTTATGGCAAAAATAGTGGAACTGCGCAAAATGGGACCCAATACAAAAACAATTTTTGCCATAACTTCTTCGTTTCTCGCCCGATTCGGTCGATCTTTATGTCCACGGAATCCTTATCTAAAGGCCAAAGACCCCTAATGAATGGAATTCCTATCCATCATGCTGAACAAAGAGCTCCAATTTTTGTGCCGGGCCCTAGGGGGTACCCCTAGGGCCCTGGGCTAAAAATTATTTTGGCCATAACTTCTTCGTTACTCGCCCGATTCGGTCGATCTTTATGTCCACAAAATCCTTATCTAAAGGCCTAAGACCCCTAATGATCGAAATTCCTGTCCATCGTGCCGAACAAAGAGTTTCACTATTCGGCCCGGGCCCTAGGGGTAACCTAGGGGCTCGGGGGCTGAAAAATCATCCGAAATGAAATGTTGATATTTTCGCATATTAGCATATTCACATGTATTAATGGCATTTTAAAGTGAGCTTGCGTAATTTGAAGGCCAAGATCGCTGGTAAATCGGCCGAATACGCCCCAAAATAGTCTCTTTTTCGCTTGTTTTGGAGTCTCACGAAGTTCTCATAAAGAAAAATAATAGGAAAAGTTGATTTTGACTTTTAGGGGGATAGCCCTTAGAATAAGGTTTCCAACGCCCCTTGAATCGGCCAAATCGGACAAATAGCGTAGAAGTTATGGCAAAAATAGTGGAACTGCGCAAAATGGGACCCGATGCAAAAACAATTTTTGCCATAACTTCTTCGTTTCTCGCCCGATTCGGTCGATCTTTATGTCCACAGAATCCTTATCTAAAGGCCAAAGACCCCTAATGAATGGAATTCCTATCCATCGTGCTGAACAAAGAGCTCCAATTTTTGTGCCGGGCCCTAGGGGGTACCCCTAGGGGCCTGGGCTAAAAATTATTTTGGCCATAACTTCTTCGTTACTTGCCCGATTCGGTCGATCTTTATGTCCAGAGAATCCTTATCTAAAGGCCTAACACCACTAATGATCGAAATTCCTGTCCATCGTGACGAAAAAAGAGTTTCAATTTTCAGGCCGGGCCCTAGGGGTACCCCTAGGGGCTCGGGGGCTAAAAAATCATCTGAAACGAAATGTTGTTTTTTTCGCACATTAGCAAATTCACATGTATTAATGGCATTTTAAAGTGAGTTTGTGTAATTTGAAGGCCCAGATCGGGGGTACATCGGCCGAATACGCTCCAAAATAATCACTTTTTCGCTTGTTTTGGACTCTCACGTAGTTATCGTAAAGCAAAATAATAGGAAAAGTGGATTTTAACTTTTTGGAGGATAGCCCTTGGAACAAGGTTTCCAACGCCCCTTTAATCGGCCAAATCGGACAAATAGCGTAGAAGTTATGGCAAAAATAGTGGAACTGCGCAAAACGGGACCAGATGCAAAAACAAATTTGGCCATAACTTCTTCGTTTCTCGCCCGATTCGGTCGATCTTTATGTCCACTGAATCCTTATCTAATGGCCTAAGGCCACTAATGATCGAAATTCCCGTCCATCGTGCCGAACAAAGAGTTTCGATATTCGGGCGGGGCCCTAGGGGTACCCCTAGGGGCTCGGGGGCTGAAAAATCACCCGAAACGAAATGTTGATTTTTTCGCACATTAGCACATTCACAAGTATTAATGGCATTTTAAAGTGAGCTTTCGTAATTTGAAGGCCCAGATCGCGGGTAAATCGGCCGAATACGCCCATAAATAGTCACTTTTTCGCTAGTTTTTGACTCTCACGAAGTTCTCGTAAACTAAAATAATAGGAAAAGTGGATTTTGACTTTTTGGGGGATAGCCCTTGGAATATTGTTTCCAACGCCCCTTGAATCGGCCAAATCGAAAAAATAGCGTAGAAGTTATGGCAAAAATAGTGGAACTGCGCAAAACGGGATCCGATGCAAAAAAAATTTTGTCCATAACTTCTTCGTTTCTCGCCCGATTCGGTCGATCTTTATGTCCACAGAATCCTTATCTAATGGCCTAAGGCCACTAATGATTGAAATTCCTGCCATCGTGCCGAATAAAGAGTTTCAATATTCGGGTCGGGCCCTAGAGGTACCCCTAGGGGCTCGGGGGCTGAATAATCATCCGAAATGAAATATTGATTTTTTCGAACATTAGCAAATTCACATGTATTAATGGCATTTTAAAGTGAGCTTGCATAATTTGAAGGCCAGATGGCGGGTAAATCGGCCGAATACGCCCATAAATAGTCACTTTTTCGCTAGTTTTGGACTCTCACGAAGTTCTCGTAAACCAATATAATAGGAAAACTGGATTTTAACTTTTTGGGGGATAGCCCTTGGAATAAGGTTTCCAACTCCCCTTGAATCGGCCAAATCGGAAAAATAGCGTAGAAGTTATGGCAAAAATAGTGGAACTGCGCAAAACGGGACCCGATGCAAAAACAATTTTGGCCATAACTTCTTCATTTCTCGCCCGATTCGGTCGATCTTTATGTCCACAGAATCCCTATCTAACGTCCTAAGGCCACTAATGTTTGAAATTCCTGTCCATCGTGCCGAATAAAGAGTTTTAATATTCGAGTCGGGCCCTAGAGGTACCCCTAGGGGCTCGGGGGCTGAAAAATCATCCGAAACGAAATGTTGTTTTTTTCGCACATTAGCAAATTCACTTGTATTAATGGCATTTTAAAGTGAGCTTGCATAATTTGAAGGCCCAGATCGCGGGTAAATCGGCCGAATACGCCCCAAAAAAATCAGTTTTTCGCTTGTTTTGGACTCTTACGAAGTTCTCGTAAAGCAAAATAATAGGAAAAGTGGATTTCGACTTTTAGGGGGATAGCCCTTAGAATAAGGTTTCCAACGCCCCTTGAATCGGCCAAATCGGACAAATAGCGTAGAAGTTATGGCAAAAATAGTGGAACTGCGCAAAATGGGACCCAATGCAAAAACAATTTTTGCCATAACTTCTTCGTTTCTCGCCCGATTCGGTCGATCTTTATGTCCACGGAATCCTTATCTAAAGGCCAAAGACCCCTAATGAATGGAATTCCTATCCCTCATGCTGAACAAAGAGCTCCAATTTTTGTGCCGGGCCCTAGGGGGTACCCCTAGGGCCCTGGGCTAAAAATTATTTTGGCCATAACTTCTTCGTTACTCGCCCGATTCGGTCGATCTTTATGTCCACAAAATCCTTATCTAAAGTCCTAAGACCCCTAATGATCGAAATTCCTGTCCATCGTGCCGAACAAAGAGTTTTACTATTCGGCCCGGGCCCTAGGGGTAACCTAGGGGCTCGGGGGCTGAAAAATCATCCGAAATGAAATGTTGATATTTTCGCATATTAGCATATTCACATGTATTAATGGCATTTTAAAGTGAGCTTGCGTAATTTGAAGGCCAAGATCGCGGGTAAATCGGCCGAATACGCCCCAAAATAGTCTCTTTTTCGCTTGTTTTGGAGTCTCACGAAGTTCTCGTAAAGAAAAATAATAGGAAAAGTTGATTTAGACTTTTAGGGGGATAGCCCTTAGAATAAGGTTTCCAACGCCCCTTGAATCGGCCAAATCGGACAAATAGCGTCGAAGTTATGGCAAAAATAGTGGAACTGCGCAAAATGGGACCCAATGCAAAAACAATTTTTGCCATAACTTCTTCGTTTCTCGCCCGATTCGGTCGATCTTTATGTCCACGGAATCCTTATCTAAAGGCCAAAGGCCCCTAATGAATGGAATTCCTATCCATCATGCTGAACAAAGAGCTCCAATTTTTGTGCCGGGCCCTAGGGGGTACCCCTAGGGCCCTGGGCTAAAAATTATTTTGGCCATAACTTCTTCGTTACTCGCCCGATTCGGTCGATCTTTATGTCCACAAAATCCTTATCTAAAGGCTTAAGACCCTTAATGATCGAAATTCCTGTCCATCGTGCCGAACAAAGAGTTTCACTATTCGGCCCGGGCCCTAGGGGTAACCTAGGGGCTCGGGGGCTGAAAAATCATACGAAATGAAATGTTGATATTTTCGCATATTAGCATATTCACATGTATTAATGGCATTTTAAAGTGAGCTTGCGTAATTTGAAGGCCAAGATCGCGGGTAAATGGGCCGAATACGCCCCAAAATAGTCTCTTTTTCGCTTGTTTTGGAGTCTCACGAAGTTCTCGTAAAGAAAAATAATAGGAAAAGTTGATTTTGACTTTTAGGGGGATAGCCCTTAGAATAAGGTTTCCAACGCCCCTTGAATTGGCCAAATCGAACAAATAGCGTAGAAGTTATGGCAAAAATAGTGGAACTGCGCAAAACGGGACCCGATGCAAAAACAATTTTGGCCATAACTTCTTCGTTTCTTGCCCGATTCGGTCGATCTTTATGTCCAGAGAATCCTTATCTAAAGCCCTAAGGCTACTAATGATCGAAATTACTGTCCATCGTGCCGAACAAAGAGTTTCAATATTCAGGCCAGGCCCTAGGGGTACCCATAGGGGCTCGGGGGCTAAAAAATCATCCGAAACGAAATGTTGATTTTTTCGCACATTAGCAAATTCACATGTATTAATGGCATTTTAAAGTGAGTTTGCGTAATTTGAAGGCCCAGATCGGGGGTAAACCGGCCGAATACGCTCCAAAATAATCAGTTTTTCGCTTATTTTTTACTCTCCGGAAGTTATCGTAAAGCAAAATAATAGGAAAAGTGGATTTTAACTTTTTGGAGGATAGCCCTTGGAAATAGTTTCCAACGCCCCTTGAATCGGCCAAATCGGACAAATAGCGTAGAAGTTATGGCAAAAATAGTGGAACTGCGCAAAACGGGACCAGATGCAAAAACAAATTTGGCCATAACTTCTTCGTTTCTCGCCCGATTCGGTCGATCTTTATGTCCGCTGAATCCTTATCTAATGGCCTAAGGCCACTAATGATCAAAATTCCCGTCCATTGTGCCGAACAAAGAGTTTCGATATTCGGGCCGGGCCCTAGGGGTACCCCCTAGGGGCTCGGGGGCTGAAAAATCATCCGAAACGAAATGTTGATTTTTTCGCACATTAGCACATTCACATGTATTAATGGCATTTTAAAGTGAGCTTGCGTAATTTGAAGGCCCAGATCGCAGGTAAATCGGCCGAATACGCCCATAAATAGTCACTTTTTCGCTAGTTTTGGACTCTCACGAAGTTCTCGTAAACAAATATAATAGGAAAAGTGGATTTTGACTTTTTGGGGGATAGCCCTTGGAATAAGGTTTCCAACGCCCCTTGAATCGGCCAAATCGGACAAATAGCGTAGAAGTTATGGCAAAAATAGTGGAACTGCGCAAAACGGGACCCGATGCAAAAACAATTTTGGCGATAACTTCTTCGTTTCTCGCCCGATTCGGTCGATCTTTATGTCCACAGAATCCCTATCTAAAGTCCTAAGGCCACTAATGTTTGAAATTCCTGTCCATCGTGCCGAATAAAGAGTTTTAATATTCGGGCCGGGCCCTAGGGGTACCCTTAGGGGCTCGGGGGCTGAAAAATCATCCGAAATGAAATGTTGTTTTTTCCGCACATTAGCAAATTCACATGTATTAATGGCATTTTAAAGTGTGCTTGCATAATTTGAAGGCCCAGATCGCGGGAAAATCGGCCGAATACGCCCCAAAATAATCAGTTTTTCGCTTGTTTTGGACTCTTACGAAGTTGTCGTTAAGCAAAATAATAGGAAAAGTGGATTTTGAGTTTTTGGGGGATAGCCCTTGGAATAAGGTTTCCAACGCCCCTTGAATCGGCCAAATCGGACAAATAGCGTAGAAGTTATGGCAAAAATAGTGGAACTGCGCAAAACGGGACCCGATGCAAAAACAATTTTGGCGATAACTTCTTCGTTTCTCGCCCGATTCGGTCGATCTTTATGTCTACAGAAACCCTATCTAAAGTCCTAAGGCCACTAATGTTTGAAATTCCTGTCCATCGTGCCGAATAAAGAGTTTTAATATTCGGGCCGGGCCCTAGGGGTACCCTTAGGGGCTTGGGGGCTGAAAAATCATCCGAAATGAAATGTTGTTTTTTCCGCACATTAGCAAATTCACATGTATTAATGGCATTTTAAAGTGTGCTTGCATAATTTGAAGGCCCAGATCGCGGGTAAATCGGCCGAATACGCCCCAAAATAATCAGTTTTTCGCTTGTTTTGGACTCTTACGAAGTTGTCGTTAAGCAAAATAATAGGAAAAGTGGATTTTGAGTTTTTGGGGGATAGCCCTTGGAATAAGGTTTCCAACGCCCCTTGAATCGGCCAAATCGGACAAATAGCGTAGAAGTTATGGCAAAAATAGTGGAACTGCGCAAAACGGGACCCGATGCAAAAACAATTTTTGCCATAACTTCTTCGTTTCTTGCCCGATTTGGTCGATCTTTATGTCCTCGGAATCCTTATCTAAAGGCCAAAGACCCCTAATGAATGGAATTCCTATCCATCGTGCTGAACAAAGAGCCCCAATTTTTGTGTCGGGCCCTAGGGGGTACCCCTAGGGGCCTGGGCTAAAAATTATTTTGGCCATAACTTCTTCGTTACTCGCCCGATTCGGTCGATCTTTATGTCCACAAAATCCTTATCTAAAGGCCTAAGACCCCTAATGATAGAAATTCCTGTCCATCGTGCCGAACAAAGAGTTTCAATATTCGGGCCGGGCCCTAGGGGTACCCCTAGGGGCTATCGGGCTGAAAAATAATCCGAAACGAAATGTTGATATTTTCGCATATTAGCATATTCACATGTATTAATGGCATTTTAAAGTGAGCTTGCGTAATTTGAAGGCCAAGATCGCGGATAAATCGGCCGAATACGCCCCAAAATAGTCACTTTTTCGCTTGTTTTGGAGTCTCAAGAAGTTCTCGTAAAGAAAAATAATAGGAAAAGTGGATTTTGACTTTTAGGGGGATAGCCCTAAGAATATGGTTTCCAACGCCCCATGAATCGGCCAAATCGGACAAATAGCGTAGAAGTTATGGCAAAAATAGTGGAACTGCGCAAAACGGGACCCGATGCAAAAACAATTTTGGCCATAACATCTTCGTTTCTCGCCCGATTCGGTCGATCTTTATGTCCAGAGAATCCTTATCTAAAGCCCTAAGGCCACTAATGATCGAAATTCCCGTCCATCGTGCCAAATAAAGAGTTTCGATATTCGGGCCGGGCCCTAGAGGTACCCCTACGGGCTCGGGGGCTGAAAAATCATCCGAAACGAAATGTTGATTTTTTCGCACATTAGCAAATTCACATGTATTAATGGCATTTTAAAGTGAGTTTGCGTAATTTGAAGGCCCAGATCGGGGGTAAATCGGCCGAATACGCCCCAAAATAATCATTTTTTCGCTTGTTTTGGACTCTCACGAAGTTATCATAAAGCAAAATAATAGGAAAAGTGGATTTTAACTTTTGGGGGGATAGCCCTTGGAACAAGGTTTCCAACGCCCCTTAAATCGGCCAAATCGGACAAATAGCGAAGAAGTTATGGCAAAAATAGTGGAACTGTGCAAAACGGGACCCGATGCAAAAACAAATTTGGCCATAACTTCTTCGTTTCTCGTCCGATTCGGTCGATCTTTATGTCCACTGAATCCTTATCTAAAGGCCTAAGGCCAGTAATGATCGAAATTCCCGTCCATCGTGCCAAACAAAGAGTTTCGATATTTACGCTCCAAAATAATCACTTTTTCGCTTATTTTTTACTCTCACGAAGTTATCGTAAAGCAAAATAATAGGAAAAGTGGATTTTAACTTTTTGGAGGATAGCCCTTGGAACAAGTTTCCAACGCCCCTTGAATCGGCCAAATCGGACAAATAGCGTAGAAGTTATGGCAAAAATAGTGGAACTGCGCAAAACGGGACCCGATGCAAAAACAATTTTTGCCATAACTTCTTCGTTTCTCGCCCGATTAGGTCGATCTTTATGTCCTCGGAATCCTTATCTAAAGGCCAAAGACCCCTAATGAATGGAATTCCTATCCATCGTGCTGAACAAAGAGCCCCAATTTTTGTGTCGGGCCCTAGGGGGTACCCGTAGGGGCCTGGGCTAAAAATTATTTTGGCCATAACTTCTTCGTTACTCGCCCGATTCGGTCGATCTTTATGTCTACAAAATCCTTATCTAAAGGCCTAAGACCCCTAATGATCGAAATTCCTGTCCATCGTGCCGAATAAAGAGTTTCAATATTCGGGCCGGGCCCTAGGGGTACCCCTAGGGGCTATCGGGCTGAAAAATCATCCGAAACGAAATGTTGATATTTTCGCATATTAGCATATTCACATGTATTAATGGCATTTTAAAGTGAGCTTGCATAATTTGAAGGCCAAGATCGCGGGTAAATCGGCCGAATACGCCCCAAAATAGACACTTTTTCGCTTGTTTTGGAGTCTCACGAAGTTCTTGTAAAGAAAAATAATTGCAAAAGTGGATTTTGACTTTTAGGGGGATAGCCCTAAGAATATGGTTTCCACGCCCCATGAATCGGCCAAATCGGACAAATAGCGTAGAAGTTATGGCAAAAATAGTGGAACTGCGCAAAACGGGACCCAATGCAAAAACAATTTTGGCCATAACTTCTTCGTTTCTCGCCCGATTCGGTCGATGTTTATGTCCACTGAATCCTTATCTAAAGGCCTAAGGCCACTAATGATCGAAATTCCCATCCATCGTGCCAAATAAAGAGTTTCGATATTCGGGCCGTGCCCTAGGGTTACCCCTAGGGGCTCGGGGGCTGAAAAATCATCCGAAACGAAATGTTGTTTTTTTCGCACATTAGCAAATTTGGTCGATCTTTATGTCAATAGAATCCTTATCTAATGGCCTAAGGCCACTAATGATTGAAATTCCTGCCATCGTGCCGAATAAAGAGTTTCAATATTCGGGTCGGGCTCTAGGGGTACCCCTAGGGGCTCGGGGGCTGAAAAATCATCCGAAACGAAATGTTGATTTTTTCGCACATTAGCAAATTCACATGTATTAATGGCATTTTAAAGTGAGCTTGCATAATTTGAAGGCCCAGATCGCGGGTAAATCGGCCGAATACGCCCCAAAATAATCATTTTTTCGCTTGTTTTGGACTCTCACGAAGTTCTCGTAAAGCAAAATAATAGGAAAAGTGGATTTTGACTTTTTGGGGGATAGCTCTTGGAATATGGTTTCCAACGCCCCTTGAATCGGCCAAATCGGACAAATAGCGTAGAAGTTATGGCAAAAATAGTGGAACTGCGCAAAACGGGACCCAATGCAAAAACAATTTTGGCCATAACTTCTTCGTTTCTCGCCCGATTCGGTCGATCTTTATGTCCACTGAATCCTTATCTAAAGGCCTAAGGCCACTAATGATCGAAATTCCCGTCCATCGTGCCAAATAAAGAGTTTCGATATTCGGGCCGTGCCCTAGGGGTACCCCTAGGGGCTCGGGGGCTGAAAAATCATCTGAAACGAAATGTTGTTTTTTTCGCACATTAGCAAATTTGGTCGATCTTTATGTCAACAGAATCCTTATCTAATGGCCTAAGGCCACTAATGATTGAAATTCCTGCCATCGTGCCGAATAAAGAGTTTCAATATTCGGGTCGGGCTCTAGGGGTACCCCTAGGGGCTCGGGGGCTGAAAAATCATCCGAAACGAAATGTTGATTTTTTCGCACATTAGCAAATTCACATGTATTAATGGCATTTTAAAGTGAGCTTGCATAATTTGAAGGCCCAGATCGCGGGTAAATCGGCCGAATACGCCCCAAAATAATCATTTTTTCGCTTGTTTTGGACTCTCACGAAGTTCTCGTAAAGCAAAATAATAGGAAAAGTGGATTTTGACTTTTTGGGGGATAGCTCTTGGAATATGGTTTCCAACGCCCCTTGAATCGGCCAAATCGGACAAATAGCGTAGAAGTTATGGCAAAAATAGTGGAACTGCGCAAAACAGGACCCGATGCAAAAACAATTTTTGCCATAACTTCTTCGTTTCTCGCCCGATTCGGTCGATCTTTATGTCCACGGAATCCTTATCTAAATGCCAAAGACCCCTAATGAATGGAATTCCTAACCATCGTGCTGAACAAAGAGCTCCAATTTTTGTGCCGGGCCCTAGGGGGTACCCCTAGGGGCCTGGGCTAAAAATTATTTTGGCCATAACTTCTACGTTACTCGCCCGATTCGGTCGATCTTTATGTCCACAAAATCCTTATCTAAAGGCCTAAGACCCCTAATGATCGAAATTCCTGTCCATCGTGCCGAACAAAGAGTTTTGATATTCGGGCCGGGCCCTAGGGGTACCCCTAGGGGCTCGGGGGATGAAAAATCATCCGAAACGAAATGTTGATTTTTTCGCACATTAGCACATTCACATGTATTAATGGCATTTTAAAGTGAGCTTGCGTAATTTGAAGGCCCAGATCGCGGGTAAATCGGCCGAATACGCCCCAAAATAGTCACTTTTTCGCTAGTTTTGGACTCTCACGAAGTTCTCGTAAACCAAAATAATAGGAAAAGTGGATTTTAACTTTTTGGGGGATAGCCCTTGGAATAAAGTTTCCAACGCCCCTTGAATCGGCCAAATCGGACAAATAGTGTAGAAGTTATGGCAAAAATAGTGGAACTGCGCAAAACGTGACCCGATGCAAAAACAATTTTAGCCATAACTTCTTCGTTTCTCGCCCGATTCGGTCGATCTTTATGTCCACGGAATCCTTATCTAAAGGCCATAGACCCTTAATGAATGGAATTCCTATCCATCGTGCTGAACAAAGAGCTCCAATTTTTGTGCCGGGCCCTAGGGGGTACCCCTAGGGGCCTGGGCTAAAAACTATTTTGGCTATAACTTCTTCGTTACTCGCCCGATTCGGTCGATCTTTATGTCCACAGAATCCTAATGATCGAAATTCCTGTCTATCGTGCCGAACAAAGAGTTTCAATATTCGGGCCGGGCCCTAGGGGTACCCCTAGGGGCTCGGGGGCTGAAAAATCATCCGAATCGAAATGTTGATATTTTTGCAAATTAGCACATTCACATGTATTAATGGCATTTTAAAGTGAGCTTGCGTAATTTTAAGGCCCAGATCGCGGGTAAATCGGCCGAATACGCCCCGAAATAGTCACTTTTTCGCTTGTTTTGGAGTCTCACGAAGTTCTCGTAATGAAAAATAATAGGAAAAGTGGATTTTGACTTTTTGGGGGATAGCCCTTGGAATAAGGTTTCCAACGCCCCTTAAATCAGCAGAATCGGACAAATAGCGTAGAAGTTATGGCAAAAATAGTGGAACTGCGCAAAACGGGACCCGGTGCAAAAACAATTTTGGCCATAACTTTTTCGTTTCTCGCCCGATTCGGTCGATCTTTATGTCCACAGAATCCTTATCTAAAGGCCTAAGGCCACTAATGATCGAAATTCCTGTCCATCGTGCCGAACAAAGAGTTTCGATATTCGGGCCGGGCCCTAGGGGTACCCTTAGGGGCTCGGGGGATGAAAAATCATCCGAAACGAAATGATGATTTTTTCGCACATTAGCACATTCACATGTAATAATGGCATTTTAAAGTGAGCTTGCGTAATTTGAAGGCCCAGACCGCGGGTAAATCGGCCGAATACGCCCCAAAATAGTCACTTTTTCGCTTGTTTTGGAGTCTCACGAAGTTCTCGTAATGAAAAATAATAGGAAAAGTGGATTTTGACTTTTTGGGGGATAGCCCTTGGAATAAGGTTTCCAACGCCCCTTAAATCAGCCAAAGCGGACAAATAGCGTAGAAGTTATGGCAAAAATAGTGGAACTGCGCAAAACGGGACCCGATGCAAAAACAATTTTGGCCATAACTTCTTCGTTTCTCGCCCGATTCGGTCGATCTTTATGTCTACAGAATCCTTATCTAAAGGCCTAAGGCCACTAATGATCGAAATTCCTATCCATCGTGTCGAACAAAAAGTTTTGATATTCGGGCCGAGCCCTAGGGGTACCCCTAGGGGCTCGGGGGATGAAAAATCATACGAAACGAAATGTTGATTTTTTCGCACATTAGCACATTCACATGTATTAATGGCATTTTAAAGTGAGCTTGCGTAATTTGAAGACCCAGATCGCGTGTAAATCGGCCGAATACGCCCCAAAATAGTCACTTTTTCGCTAGTTTTGGACTCTCACGAAGTTCTCGTAAACCAAAATAATAGGAAAAGTGGATTTTAACTTTTTGGTGGATAGCCCTTGGAATAAAGTTTCCAACGCCCCTTAAATCGGCCAAATCGGACAAATAGTGTAGAAGTTATGGCAAAAATAGTGGAAGTGTGCAAAACGGGACCCTATGCAAAAACAATTTTAGCCATAACTTCTTTGTTTATCGCCCGATTCGGTCGATCTTTATGTCCACGGAATCCTTATCTAAAGACAAAGACCCCTAATGAATGGAATTCCTATCCATCGTGTTGAACAAAGAGCTCCAATTTTTGTGCCGGGCTCTAGGGTGTACCCCTAGGTGCTTGGGCTAAAAACTATTTTGGCCATAACTTCTTCGTTACTCGCCCGATTCGGTCGATCTTTATGTCCACAGAATCCTTATCTAAAGGCCTAAGACCCCTAATGATCGAAATTCCTGTCCATCGTGCCGAACAAAGAGTTTCGATATTCGGGCTGGGCCCTAGGGTACCCCTAGGGGCTCGGGGGCTGAAAAATCATCCGAAACGAAATGTTGATATTTTCGCATATTAGCACATTCACATGTATTAATGGCATTTTAAAGTGAGCTTGCGTAATTTGAAGGCCCAGATCGCGGGTAAATCGGCCGATTACGCCCCAAAATAGTCATTTTTTCGCTTGTTTTGGAGTCTCACGAAGTTCTCGTAATGAAAAATAATAGGAAAAGTGGATTTTGACTTTTTGGGGGATAGCCTTTGGAATAAGGTTTCCAACGCCCCTTAAATCAGCCAAATCGGACTAATAGCGTAGAAGTTATGGCAAAAATAGTGGAACTGCGCAAAACGGGACCCGATGCAAAAACAATTTTGGCCATAACTTCTTCGTTTCTCGCTCGATTCGGTCGATCTTTATGTCCACAGAATCCTTATCTAAAGGCCTAAGGCCACTAATGATCGAAATTCCTGTCCATCGTTCCGAACAAAGAGTTTCGATATTCGGGCCGGGCCCTAGGGGTACCCCTAGGGGCTCGGGGGATGAAAAATCATCCGAAACGAAATGTTGATTTTTTCGCACATTAGCACATTCACATATATTAATGGCATTTTAAAGTGAGCTTGCGTAATTTGAAGGCCCAGATCGCGGGTAAATCGGCCGAATACGCCCCAAAATAGTCACTTTTTCGCTAGTTTTGGACTCTCACGAAGTTCTCGTAAAGCAAAATAATAGGAAAAGTGGATTTTAACTTTTTGGGGGATAGCCCTTGGAATAAAGTTTCCAACGCCCCTTGAATCGGCCAAATCGGACAAATAGCGTAGAAGTTATGGCAAAAATAGTGGAACTGCGCAAAACGGGACACGATGCAAAAACTATTTTGGCCATAACTTCTTCGTTTCTCGCCCGATTCGGTAGATCTTTATGTCCACGGAATCCTTATCTAAAGGCCAAAGACCCCTAATGAATGGAATTCCTATCCATCGTGCTGAACAAAGAGCTCCAATTTTTGTGTCGGGCCCTAAGGGCCTGGGCTAAAAACTATTTTGGCAATATCTTCTTCGTTACTCGCCCGATTCGGTCGATCTTTATGTCCACAGAATCCTTATCTAAAGGCCTAACACCCCTAATGATCGAAATTCCTGTCCATCGTGCCGAACAAAGAGTTTCAATATTCGGGCCGGGTCATAGGGGTAACCCTAGGGGCTCGGGGGCTGAAAAATCATCCGTAACGAAATGTTGATATTTTCGCATATTAGCACATTCACACGTATTAATGGCATTTTAAATTGAGCTTGCGTAATTTGAAGGCCCAGATCGCGGGTAAATAGGCCGAATACGCCCCAAAATAGTCACTTTTTCGCTAGTTTTGGACACTCACGAAGTTCTCGTAAACCAAAATAATAGGAAAAGTGGATTTTAACTTTTTGGGGGATAGCCCTTGGAATAAAGTTTCCAACGCCCCTTGAATTTGCCAAATCGGACAAATAGCGTAGAAGTTATGGCAAAAATAGTGGAACTGCGCAAAACGGGACTCGATGCAAAAACAATTTTGAACATAACTTCTTCGTTTTTCGCCCGATTCGGTCGATCTTTATGTCCACGGAATCCTTATCTAAAGGCCAAAGACCCCTAATGAATGGAATTCCTATCCATCATGCTGAACAAAGAGCTCCAATTTTTGTGCCAGGCCCTAGGGGGGTACCCCTAGGGGCCTGGGCTAAAAACTATTTTGGCCATAACTTCTTCGTTACTTGCCCGATTCGGTCGATCTTTATGTCCACAGAATCCTTATCTAAAGGCCTAAGACCCCTAATAATCGATATTCCTGTCCATCGTGCCGAACAAAGAGTTTCAATATTCGGGCCTGGCCCTAGGGGTACCCCTAGGGGCTCGGGGGCTGAAAAATCATCCGAAACAAAATGTTGATATTTTCGCATATTAGCACATTCACATGTATTAATGGCATTTTAAAGTGAGCTTGCGTAATTTGAAGGACCAGATCGCGGGTAAATCGGCCGAATACGCCCCAAAATAGTCACTTTTTCGATTGTTTTGGAGTCTCAAGAAGTTCTCGTAAACCAAAATAATAGGAAAAGTGGATTTTAACTTTTTAGGGGATAGCCCTTGGAATAATGTTTCCAACGCCCCTTGAATCGGCCAAATCGGACAAATAGTGTAGAAGTTATGGCAAAAATAGTGGAACTGAGAAAAACGTGACCCGATGCAAAAACAATTTTAGCCATAACTTCTTCGTTTCTCGCCCGATTCGGTCGATCTTTATGTCCACGGAATCCTTATCTAAAGGCCAAAGACCCATAATGAATGGAATTCCTATCCAACATGCTGAACAAAGAGCTCCAATTTTTGTGCCGGGCCCTAGGGGCTTGGGCTAAAAACTATTTTTGCCATATCTTCTTCGTTACTCGCCCGATTCGGTCGATCTTTATGTCCACAGAATCCTTATCTAAAGGCCTAACTCCCCTAATGATCGAAATTCCTGTCCATCGTGCCAAACAAACAGTTTCAATATTCGGGCCGGGCCCTAGGGGTAACCCTAGGAGCTCGGGGGGTGAAAAATCATCCGAAACGAAATGTAGATATTTTCGCATATTAGCACATTCACATGTATTAATGGCATTTCAAAGTGAGCTTGCGTAATTTGAAGGCCCAGATCGCGGGTAAATAGGCCGAATACGCCCCAAAATAGTCACTTTTTCGCTAGTTTTGGACTCTCACGAAGTTCTCGTAAACCAAAATAAAAGGAAAAGTGGATTTTAACTTTTTGGGGGATAACCCTTGGAATAAAGTTTCCAACGCCCCTTGAATCGGCCAAATCGGGCAAATAGAATAGAAGTTATGGCAAAAATAGTGGAACTGCGCAAAACGGGACCCGATGCAAAAACAATTTTGGCCATAACTTATTCGTTTCTCGCCCGATTCGGTCGATCTTTATGTCCACGGAATCCTTATCTAAAGGCCAAAGACCCCTAATGATAGAATTCCTATCCATCGTGCTGAACAAAGTGCTCCAATTTTTGTGCCGGGCCCTAGGGGCTTGGGCTAAAAACTATTTTGGCCATATCTTCTTCGTTACTCGCCCGATTCGGTCGATCTTTATGTCCACAGAATCCTTATCTAAAGGCCTAACACCCCTAATGATCGAAATTCCTGTCCATCGTGCCAAACAAACAGTTTCAATATTCGGGCCGGGCCCTAGGGGTAACCCTAGGAGCTCGGGGGGTGAAAAATCATCCGAAACGAAATGTAGATATTTTCGCATATTAGCACATTCACATGTTTTAATGGCATTTTAAAGTGAGCTTGCGTAATTTGAAGGCCCAGATCGCGGGTAAATAGGCCGAATACGCCCCAAAATAGTCACTTTTTCGCTAGTTTTGGACACTCACGAAGTTCTCGTAAACCAAAATAAAAGGAAAAGTCGATTTTAACTTTTTGGGGGATAGCCCTTGGAATAAAGTTTCCAACGCCCCTTGAATTGGCCAAATCGGACAAATAGCGTGGAAGTTATGGCAAAAATAGTGGAACTGCGCAAAACGGGACCCGATGCAAAAACAATTTTGGCCATAACTTCTTCGTTTTTCGCCCGATTCGGTCGATCTTTATGTCCACGGAATCCTTATCTAAAGACCAAAGACCCCTAATGAATGGAATTCCTATCCATCGTGCTGAACAAATAGCTCCAATTTTTGTGCCGGGCCCTAGGGGCCTGGGCTAAAAAGTATTTTGGCCATATCTTCTTCGTTACTCGCCCGATTCGGTCGATCTTTATGTCCACAGAATCCTTATCTAAAGGCCTAACACCCCTAATGATCGAAATTCCTGTCCATCGTGCCGAACAAACAGTTTCAATATTCGGGCCGGGCCCTAGGGGTAACCCTAGGGGCTCGGGGGCTGAAAAATCATCCGAAACGAAATGTAGATATTTTCGCATATTAGCACATTCACATGTTTTAATGGCATTTTAAAGTGAGCTTGCGTAATTTGAAGGCCCAGATCGCGGGTAAATAGGCCGAATACGCCCCAAAATAGTCACTTTTTCGCTAGTTTTGGACACTCACGAAGTTCTCGTAAACCAAAATAATAGGAAAAGTGGATTTTAACTTTTTGGGGCATAGCCATTGGAATAAAGTTTCCAACGCCCCTTGAATCGGCCAAATCGGAGAAATAGCGTGGAAGTTATGGCAAAAATAGTGGAACTGCGCAAAACGGGACCCGATGCAAAAACAATTTTGGCCATAACTTCTTCGTTTCTCGCCCGATTCGGTCGATCTTTATGTCCACGGAATCCTTATCTAAAGACCAAAGACCCCTAATGAATGGAATTCCTATCCATCGTGCTGAACAAAGAGCTCCAATTTTTGTGCCGGGCCCTAAGGGCTTGGGCTAAAAAGTATTTTGGCCATATCTTCTTCGTTACTCGCCCGATTCGGTCGATCTTTATGTCCACAGAATCCTTATCTAAAGGCCTAACACCCCTAATGATCGAAATTCCTGTCCATCATGCCGAACAAAGAGTTTCAATATTCGGGTCGGGCCCTAGGGGTAACCCTAGGGGCTCGGGGGCTGAAAAATCATCCGAAACGAAATGTTGATATTTTCGCATATTAGCACATTCACATGTATTAATGGCATTTTAAAGTGAGCTTGCGTAATTTGAAGGCCCAGATCGCGGGTAAATAGGCCGAATACGCCCCAAAATAGTCACTTTTTCGCTAGTTTTGGACACTCACGAAGTTCTCGTAAACCAAAATAATAGGAAAAGTGGATTTTAACTTTTTGGGGGATAGCCCTTGGAATAAAGTTTCCAACGCCCCTTGAATTTGCCAAATCGGACAAATAGCGTAGAAGTTATGGCAAAAATAGTGGAACTGCGCAAAACGAGACCCGATGCAAAAATAATTTTGAACATAACTTCTTCGTTTCTCGCCCGATTCGGTCGATCTTTACGTCCACGGAATCATTATCTAAAGGCCAAAGACCCCTAAAGAATGGAATTCCTATCCATCATGCTGAACAAAGAGCTCCAATTTTTGTGCCAGGCCCTAGGGGCCTGGGCTAAAAACTATTTTGACCATAACTTCTTCGTTACTCGCCCGATTTGGTCGATCTTTATGTCCACAGAATCCTTATCTAAAGGCCTAAGACCCCTAATAATCGAAATTCCTGTCCATCGTGCCGAACAAAGAGTTTCAATATTCGGGCCTGGCCCTTGGGGTACCCCTAGGGGCTCGGGCGCTGAAAAATCATTCGAAACGAAATGTTGATATTTTCGCATATTAGCACATTCACATGTATTAATGGCATTTTAAAGTGAGCTTGCGTAATTTGAAGGACCAGATCGCGGGTAAATCGACCGAATACGCCCCAAAATAGTCACTTTTTCGCTTGTTTTGGAATCTCACGAAGTTCTCGTAAAGAAAAATAATAGGAAAAGTGGATTTTGACTTTTTAGGGGATAGCCCTTGGAATAAAGTTTCCAACGCCCCTTGAATCGGCCAAATCGGACAAATAGCGTAGATGTTATGGCAAAAATAGTGGAACTGCGCAAAACGGGACCCGATGCAAAAACAATTTTGGCCATAACTTCTTCGTTTCTCGCCCGATTCGGTCGATATTTATGTCCACAGAATCCTTATCTAATGGCCTAAGGCCACTAATGATCGAAATTCCTGTCCATTGTGCCGAACAAAGAGTTTCGATATTCGGGCCGGGCCCTAGGGGTACCCCTAGGGGCTCGGGGGCTGAAAAATCATCCGAAACGAAATGTTGATTTTTTCGCACATTAGCACATTCACATGTATTAATGGCATTTTAAAGTGAGCTTGCGTAATTTGAAGGCCCAGATCGCGGGTAAATCGGCCGAATACGCCCCAATATAGTCACTTTTTCGCTAGTTTTGGACTCTCACGATGTTCTCGTAAACAAAATTAATAGGAAAAGTGGATTTTAACTTTTTGGGGGATAGCCCTTGGAATAAAGTTTCCAACGCCCCTTGCATCGGCCAAATCGGACAAATAGTGTAGAAGTTATGGCAAAAATAGTGGAACTGTGCAAAACGGGACCCTATGCAAAAACTATTTTAGCCATAACTTCTTCGTTTATCGCCCGATTCGGTCGATCTTAATGTCCCCGGAATCCTTATCTAAAGGCCAAAGACCCCTAATGAATGGAATTCCTATCCATCGTCTTGAACAAAGAGCTCCAATTTTTGTGCCGGGCCCTAGGGGGTACCCCTAGGGGCCTGGGCTAAAAACTATTTTGGCCATAACTTCTTCGTTACTCGCCCGATTCGGTCGATCTTTATATCCACAGAATCCTTATCTAAAGGCCTAAGACCCCTAATGATCGAAATTCCTGTCCATCATGCCGAACAAAGAGTTTCAATATTCGGGCCGGGCCCTAGGGGTACCCCTAGGGGCTCGGGGGCTGAAAAATCATCCGAAACGGAATGTTGATATTTTTCCACATTAGCACATTCACATGTATTAATGGCATTTTAAAGTTAGCTTGCGTAATTTGAAGGCCCAGATCGCGGGTAAATCGGCCGAATACGCCCCAAAATAGTCAATTTTTCGCTAGTTTTGGACTCTCACGAAGTTCTCGTAAACCAAAATAATAGGAAAAGTGGATTTTAACTTTTTGGGGGATAGCCCTTGGAATAAAGTTTCCAACGCCCCTTGAATCGGCCAAATCAGACAAATAGCATAGAAGTTATGGCAAAAATAGTAGAATTACGCAAAACGGGACGTGACGCAAAAACAATTTTGGCCATAACTTCTTCGTTTCTCGCCCGATTCGGTCGATCTTTATGTCCACGGAATCCTTATCTAAAGGCCCATGACCCCTCATGAATGGAATTCCTATCCATCGTGCTGAACAAAGAGCTCCAATTTTTGGGCTGGGCCCTAGGGGTACCCCTAGGGGCCTGGGCGAAAAACTATATCGGCCATAACTTCTTCGTTACTCGCCCGATTCGGTCGATCTTTATATCCACAGAATCTTTATCTAAAGGCCTAAGACCCCTAATGATCGAAATTCCTGTCCATCGTGCCGAACAAAGAGTTTCAATATTCGGGCCGGGCCCTAGGGGCTCGGGGGCTGAAAAATCATCCGAAACGAAATGTTGATATTTTTGCACATTAGCACATTCACATGTATTAATGGCATTTTAAAGTGAGCTTGCGTAATTTGAAGGCCTAGATCGACGGTAAATCGGCCGAATACGCCCCAAAATAGTCACTTTTTCGCTAGTTTTGGACTCTCACGAAGTTCTTGTAAACAAAAATAATAGGAAAAGTGGATTTTACCTTTTTGGGGGATAGCCCTTGGAATAAATTTTCCAACACCCCTTAAATCGGCCAAATCGGACAAAAAACATAGAAGTTATGGCAAAACTAGTGGAATTGCGCAAAACGGGACCTGACGCAAAAACAATTTTGGCCATAACTTCTTCGTTTCTCGCCCGATTCGGTCGATCTTTATGTCCACAGAATCCTTATCTAAAGGCTTAAGGCCACTAATGATCGAAATTCCTGTCCATCGTGCCGAACAAAGAGTTTCAATATTCGGGCCGGGCCCTAGGGGTACCCCTAGAGGCTCGGGGGCTGAAAAATCATCCGAAATGAAATGTTGATATTTTCGCATATTAGCACATTCACATGTATTAATGGCATTTTAAAGTGAGCTTGCGTAATTTGAAGGCCCAGATCGCGGGTAAATCGGCCGAATACGCCCAAAATAGTCACTTTTTCGCTTGTTTTGGAGTCTCACGAAGTTCTCATAATGAATAATAGGAAAAGTGGATTTTGACTTTTTGGGGGATAGCCATTGGAATAAGGTTTCCAACGCCCCTTGAATCGGCCAAATCGGACAAATAGCGTAGATGTTATGGCAAAAATAATGGAACTGCGCAAAACGGGACCCGATGCAAAAACAATTTTGGCCATAACTTCTTCGTTTCTCGCCTGATTCGGTCGATATTTATGTCCACAGAATCCTTATCTAATGGCCTAAGGCCACTAATGATCGAAATTCCTGTCCATCGCGCCGAACAAAGAGTTTCGATATTCAGGCGGGGCCCTAGGGGTACCCCTAGGGACTCGGGGGCTGAAAAATCATCCGAAACGAAATGTTGATTTTTTCGCACATTAGCACATTCACATATATTAATGGCATTTTGAAGTGAGCTTGCGTAATTTGAAGGCCCAGATCGCGCTTAAATCGACCGAATACGCCCCAAAATAGTCACTTTTTCGCTAGTTTTGGACTCTCACGAAGTTCTCGTAAAGCAAAATAATAGGAAAAGTGGATTTTAACTTTTTGGGGGATAGCCCTTGGAATAAAGTTTCCAACGCCCCTTGAATCGGCCAAATCGGACAAATAGCGTAGAAGTTATGGCAAAAATAGTGGAATTGCGCAAAACGGGACGTGACGCAAAAACTATTTCTGCCATAACTTCTTCGTTTCTCGCCCGATTCGGTCGATCTTTATGTCCACGGAATCCTTATCTAAAGGCCCAAGACCCCTCATGAATGGAATTCCTATCCGTCGTGCTGAACAAAGAGCTCCAATTTTTGGTCGGGGCCATAGGGGTACTACTGAGGGCCTGGGCTAAAAACTATTTTGGCTATAACTTCTTCATTACTCACCAAATTCGGTCGATCTTTATGTCCACAGAATCCTAATCTAAAGGCCTAAGACCCCTAATGATCGAAATTCCTATCCATCGTGCCGAACAAAGAGTTTCAATATTCGAGCCGGGCCCTAGGGGCATCCCTAGGAGCTCGGGGGCTGAAAAATCATCCGAAACGAAATGTAGATTTTTTCGCACTTTAGCACATTCACATGTATTAATGGCATTTTAGAGTGAGCTTGCGTAATTTGAACGCCCAGATCGCGGGTAAATTGGCCGAATACGCCCCAAAATAGTCACTTTTTCGCTTGTTTTGGACTCTCACGAAGTTCTAGTAAACCAAAATAATAGGAAAAGTGGATTTTAACTTTTTGGGGGATAGCCCTTGGAATAAAGTTTCCAACGCCCCTTGAATCGGCCAAATCGGACAAAGAGCATAAAGTTATGGCAAAAATAGTGGAATTGCGCAAAAAGGGACCCGACGCAAAAATAATTTTGGCCATAACTTCTTCGTTTCTCGCTCGATTTGGTCGATCTTTATGTCCACGGAAACCTTATCTAAAGAACCAAGACCCATCATGAATGGAATTTCTATCCATCGTGCTGAACAAAGAGCTCTAATTTTTGGGCTGGGCCTATTGGGCCTGGGCTAAAAACTATTTTGGCCATAACTTCTTCGTTACTCGCCCGATTCGGTCGATCTTTATGTCTACATAATCCTTATCTAAAGGCCTAAGACCCCTAATGATCGAAATTCCTATCCATCGTGCCGAACAAAGAGTTTCGATATTCGGGCCGGGCCCTAGGGGCACCCCTAGGGGCTCGGGGCTGAAAAATCATCCGAAACGAATTGTAGATTTTTTCGCACATTAGCACATTCACATGTTTTAATGGCATTTTAAAGTGTGCTTGCGTAATTTGAAAGCCCAGATTACGGGTAAATCGGCCGAATACGCCCCAAAATAGTCACTTTTTCGCTTGTTTGGACTCTCACGAAGTTCTCGTAAACCAAAATAATAAGAAAAGTGGATTTTAACTTTTTGGGAGATAGCCCTTGGAATAAAGTTTCCAACGCCCCTTAAATCGGCCAAATCGGACAAATAGCATAGAAGTTATGGCTAAAATAATGGAATTGCGCAAAACGGGACGTGACGCAAAAACAATTTTGGCCATAACTTCTTCGTTTCTCGCCCGATTCGGTCGATCTTTATGTCCACGGAGTCTTTAACTAAAGGCCTAAGACCCCTCATGAATGGAATTACTATCCATCGTGCTGAACGAAGAGCTCCAATTTTTGGGCTGGGCCCTAGGGGTACCCCTAGGGGCCTGGGCTAAACACTATTTTGGCCATAACTTCTTCGTTACTCGCCCGATTCGGTCGATCTTTATATCCACAGAATCCCTATCTAAGAGCCTAAGATCCCTAATGATCGAAATTCCTGTCCATCGTGCCGAACAAAGAGTTTCAATATTCGGGCCGGGCCCTAGGGGTACCCCTAGGGGCTCGGGGGCTGAAAAATCATCCGAAACGAAATGTTGATATTTTCGCACATTAGCACATTCACATGTATTAATGGCATTTTAAAGTGAGCTTGCGTAATTTGAAAGCCCAGATCGCGGGTAAATCGGCCGAATACGCCCCAAAATAGTCACTTTTTTGCTTGTTTTGAAGTCTCACGAAGTTCTCGTAAAGAAAAATAATAGGAAAAGTGGCTTTTGACTTTTTGGGGGATAGCCCTTGGAATAAGATTTCCAACGCCCCTTGAATCGGCCAAATCAGACAAATAGCCTAGAAGTTATGGCAAAAATAGTGGAACTGCGCAAAACGGGACCCGATGCAAAAACAATTTTGGCCATAACTTCTTTATTTCTCGCCCAATTCGGTCGATATTTATGTCCATAGAATCTTTATCTAAAGGCCTAAGGCCACTAATGATCTAAATTCCTGTCCATCGTGCCGAACAAAGAGTTTCAATATTCGGGCCGGGCCCTCGGGGTACCTAGGGGCTCGGGGGCTGAAAAATCATCCGAAACAAAATGTTGATTTTTTCGCACATTAGCACATTCACATGTATTAATGGCATTTTAAAGTGAGCTTGCGTAATTTGAAAGCCCAGATCGCGGGTAAATCGGCCGAATACGCCCCAAAATAGTCACTTTTTCGCTAGTTTTGGACTCTCACGAAGTTCTCGTAAACAAAAATAATAGGAAAAGTGGATTTTAACTTTTTGTGGGATAGCTCTTGGAATAAAGTTTCCAACGCCCCTTGAATCGGCCAAATCGGACAAATAGCATAGAAGTTATGGCTAAAATAGTGGAATTGCGCAAAACGGGACGTGACGCAAAAACAATTTTGGCCATAACTTCTTCGTTTCTCGCCCGATTTGGTCGATCTTTATGTCCACGGAATCCTTATCTAAAGGCCTAAGACCCCTCATGAATGGAATTCCTATCCATCGTGCTGAACAAAGAGCTCCAATTTTTGGGCTGGGCCCTAGCGGTACCCCTAGGGGCCTGGGCTAAAAACTATTTTGGCCATAACTTCTTCGTTACTCGCCCGATTCGGTCGATCTTTATGTCCACAGAATCCCTATCTAAGGGCCTAAGATCCCTACTGATCGAAGTTCCTGTCCATCGTGCCGAACAAAGAGTTTCAATATTCGGGCCGGGCCCTAAGGGTACCCCTAGGGGCTCGGGGGCTGAAAAATCATCCGAAACGAAATGTTGATATTTTCGCACATTAGCACATTCACATGTATTAATGGCATTTTAAAGTGAGCTTGCGTAATTTGAAGGCCCAGATCGCGGGTAAATCGGCCGAATACACCCCAAAATAGTCACTTTTTCGCTATTTTTGGACTTTCACGAAGTTCTCGTAAACCAAAATAATAGAAAAAGTAGATTTTAACTTTTTGGGGGATAGCCCTTGGAATAAAGTTTCCAACGCCCCTTGAATCGGCCAAATCGGACAAATAGCATAGAAGTTATGGCAAAAATAGTGGAATTGCGCAAAACGGGACGTGACGCAAAAACAATTTAGGCCACAACTTCTTCGTTTCTCGCCCGATTCGGTCGATCTTTATGTCCACAGAATCCCTATCTAAGGGCCTAAGATCCCTAATGATCGAAATTCCTATCCATCAAGCCGAACAAAGGGTTTCAATATTCAGGCCGGGCCCTAGGGGTACCCCTAGGGGCTCGGGGGCTGAAAAATCATCCAAAACGAAATGTTGATATTTTCGCACATTAGCACATTCACATGTATTAATGGCATTTTAAAGTGAGCTTGCGCAATTTGAAGGCCCAGATCGCGGGTAAATCGGCCGAATACGCCCCAAAATAATCACTTTTTCGCTTGTTTTGGAGTCTCACGAAGTTCTCGTAAAGAAAAATAATAGGAAAAGTGGATTTTGACTTTTTGGGGGATAGCCCTTGGAATAAGGTTTCCAACGCCCCTTGAATCGGCCAAATCGGAAAAATAGAGTAGAAGTTAAGGCAAAAATAGTGGAACTGCGCAAAACGGGACCCGATTCAAAAACAATTTTGGCCATAACTTCTTCGTTTCTCGCCCGATTCGGTCGATCTTTATGTCCACGGAATCCTTATCTAAAGGCCAAAGACCCCTAATGAATGGAATTCCTATCCATCGTGCTGAACAAAAAGCTCCAATTTTTGTGCCGGGCCCTACCCCTAGGGCCTGGGCTAAAAACTATTTTGGCCATAACTTCTTCGTTACTCGTCCGATTCGGTCGATCTTTATGTCCAAAGAATCCTTATCTAAAGGCCTAAGACCCCTAATGATCGAAATTCTTGTGCATCGTGCCGAATAAAGAGTTTCAATATTCGAGCCGGGCCCTAGAGGTACCCCTAGGGGCTCGTGGGCTGAAAAATCAACCGAAACGAAATGTTGATATTTTCGGATATTAGCACATTCACATGTATTAATGGCATTTTAATGTGAGATTGCGTAATTTGAAGGCCCAGATCGCGGGTAAATCGGCCGAATACGCCCCAAAATAGTCACTTTTTAGCTTGTTTTGGACTCTCACGAAGTTCTCGTAAACCAAAATAATAGGAAAAGTGGATTTTAGCTTTTTGGGGGATAGCCCTTGGAATAAAGTTTCCAACGCCCTTTGAATCGGCCAAATCGGACAAATATCATAGAAGTTATGGCAAAAATAGTGGAATTGCGCAAAACGGGACCTGACGCAAAAACAATTTTGGCCATAACTTCTTCGTTTCTCGCCCGATTCGGTCGATCTTTATGTCCACGGAATCCTTATCTAAAGGCCCAAGACCCCTCATGAATGGAATTCCTATCCATCGTGCTGAATAAAGAGCTCCAATTTTTGGGCGGGGCCTTAGCGGTTCCCCTAGGGCCTGGGCTAAAAACTATTTTGACATAACTTCTTCGTTACTCGCCCGATTCGGTCGATCTTTATGTCTACAGAATCCTTATCTAAAGGCCTAAGACCTCTAATGATCGAAATTCCTATCCATAGTGCCGAACAAAGAGTTTCAATATTCGGGCCGGGCCCAAGGGGCTCGGGGGCTGAAAAATCATCCGAAACGAAATGTTGATTTTTTGCACATTAGCACATTCACATGTATTAATGCCATTTTAAAGTGAGCTTGCGTAATTTGAAGGCCCAGATCGCTGGTAAATCGGCCGAATACGCCCCAAAATAGTCACTTTTTCGCTAGTTTTGGACTCTCACGAAGTTCTCGTAAACCAAAATAATAGGAAAAGTGGATTTTAACTTTTAGGGGGATAGCCCTTGGAATAAAGTTTCCAACACCCCTTGAATCGGCCAAATCGGACAAATAGCATAGAAGTTATTGCAAAAATAGTGGAATTGCGCAAAACGGGACCTGACGCAAAAACAATTTTGGCCATAACTTCTTCGTTTCTTGCCCGATTCGGTCGATCTTTATGTGCACGGAATCCTTATCTAAAGGCCTAAGACCCCTCATAAATGGAATTCCTATCCATGGTGCTGAACAAGGAGCTCCAATTTTTGGGCTGGGCCCTAGGGGTACGTACCCCTTGGGGCCTGGGCTAAAAACTATTTTGGCCATAACTTCTTCGTTACTCGCCCGATTCGGTCGATCTTTATGTCCACAGAAACCTTATCTAAGGGCCTAAGATCCCTAATGATCGAAATTCCTGTCCATCGTGCCGAACAAAGAGTTTCAATATTCGGGCCGGGCCCGAGGGGTACCCCTAGGGACTCGGGGGCTGAAAAATCATCCGAAACGAAATGTTGATTTTTTCGCACATTAACACATTCACATGTATTAATGCCATTTTAAAGTGAGATTGCGTAATCTGAAGGCCCAGATCGCGGGTAAATCGGCCGAATACGCCCCAAAATAGTCACTTTTTCGCTTGTTTTGGACTCTCACGAAGTTCTCGTAAACCAAAATAATAGGAAAAGTGGATTTTAGCTTTTTGGGGGATAGCCCTTGGAATAAAGTTTCCAACGCCCTTTGAATCGGCCAAATCGGACAAATATCATAGAAGTTATGGCAAAAATAGTGGAATTGCGCAAAACGGGACCCGACGCAAAAACAATTTTGGCCATAACTTCTTCGTTTCTCACCCGATTCAGTCGATCTTTATGTCCACAGAATCCCTATCTAAGGGCCTAAGATCCTTAATGATCGAAATTCCTATCCATAGTGCCGAACAAAGAGTTTCAATATTCGGGCCGGGCCCTAGGGGTACCCCTAGGGGCTCGGGGGCTGAAAAATAATCCGAAACGAAATGTTGATTTTTTCGCACATTAGCACATTCACATGTATTAATGCCATTTTAAAGTGAGCTTGCGTAATTTGAAGGCCCAGATCGATGGTAAATCGGCCGAATACGCCCCAAAATAGTCACTTTTTCGCTAGTTTTGGACTCTCACAAAGTTCTCGTAAACCAAAATAATAGGAAAAGTGGATTTTAACTTTTAGGGGGATAGCCCTTGGAATAAAGTTTCCAACACCCCTTGAATCGGCCAAATCGGACAAATAGCATAGAAGTTATTGCAAAAATAGTGGAATTGCGCAAAACGAGACCTGACGCAAAAACAATTTTGTCCATAACTTCTTCGTTTCTTGCCCGATTCGGTCGATCTTTATGTGCACGGAATCCTTATCTAAAGGCCTAAGACCCCTCATGAATGGAATTCCTATCCATGGTGCTGAACAAAGAGCTCCAATTTTTGGGCTGGGCCCTAGGGGTACGTACCCCTTGGGGCCTGGGCTAAAACCTATTTTTGCCATAACTTCTTCGTTTCTCGCCTGATTCGGTCGATCTTTATGTCCACAGAATCCCTATCTAAGGGCCTAAGATCCTTAATGATCGAAATTCCTATCCATAGTGCCGAACAAAGAGTTTCAATATTCGGGCCGGGCCCTAGGGGTACCCCTAGGGGCTCGGGGGCTGAAAAATCATCCGAAACGAAATGTTGATTTTTTCACACATTAGCACATTCACATGTATTAATGCCATTTTAAAGTGAGCTTGCGTAATTTGAAGGCCCAGATCGCTGGTAAATCGGCCGAATACGCCCCAAAATAGTCACTTTTTCGCTAGTTTTGGACTCTCACAAAGTTCTCATAAACCAAAATAATAGGAAAAGTGGATTTTAACTTTTAGGGGGATAGCCCTTGGAATAAAGTTTCCAACACCCCTTGAATCGGCCAAATCGGACAAATAGCATAGAAGTTATTGCAAAAATAGTGGAATTGCGCAAAACGGGACCTGACGCAAAAACAATTTTGTCCATAACTTCTTCATTTCTTGCCCGATTCGGTCGATCTTTATATGCACGGAATCATTATCTAAAGGCCTAAGACCCCTCATGAATAGAATTCCTATCCATGGTGCTGAACAAAGAGCTCCAATTTTTGGGCTGTGCCATAGGGGTACGTACCCCTTGGGGCCTGGGCTAAAACCTATTTTGGCCATAACTTCTTCGTTACTCGCCCGATTCAGTCGATCTTTATGACCACAGAAACCTTATCTAAGGGCCTAAGATCCCTAATGATCGAAATTCCTGTCCATCGTGCCGAACAAAGAGTTTCAATATTCGGGCCGGGCCCTAAGGGCACCCATAGGGACTCGGGGGCTGAAAAATCATCCGAAACGAAATGTTGATTTTTTCGCAAATTAACACATTCACATGTATTAATGCCATTTTAAAGTGAGCTTGCGTAATTTGAAGGCCCAGATCGCGGGTAAATCGGCCGAATACGCCCCAAAATAGTCACTTTTTCGCTAGTTTTGGACTCTCACGAAGTTCTCGTAAACCAAAATAATAGGAAAAGATGATTTTAACTTTTTGGGGGATAGCCCTTGGAATAAAGTTTCCAACGCCCCTTGAATCGGCCAAATCGGACAAATAGCATAGAAGTTATTGCAAAAATAATGGAATTGCGCAAAACGGGACCTGACGCAAAAACAATTTTGTCCATAACTTCTTCGTTTCTTGCCCGATTCGGTCGATCTTTATGTGCACGGAATCCTTATCTAAAGGCCTAAGACCCCTCATGAATGGAATTCCTATCCATGGTGCTGAACAAAGAGCTCCAATTTTTGGGCTGGGCCCTAGGGGTACGTACCCCTTGGGGCCTGGGCTAAAACCTATTTTTGCCATAACTTCTTCGTTTCTCGCCCGATTCGGTCGATCTTTATGTCCACAGAATCCCTATCTAAGGGCCTAAGATCCTTAATGATCGAAATTCCTATCCATAGTGCCGAACAAAGAGTTTCAATATTCGGGCCGGGCCCTAGGGGTAGCCCTAGGGGCTCGGGGGCTGAAAAATCATCCGAAACGAAATGTTGATTTTTTCACACATTAGCACATTCACATGTATTAATGCCATTTTAAAGTGAGCTTGCGTAATTTGAAGGCCCAGATCGCTGGTAAATCGGCCGAATACGCCCCAAAATAGTCACTTTTTCGCTAGTTTTGGACTCTCACAAAGTTCTCATAAACCAAAATAATAGGAAAAGTGGATTTTAACTTTTAGGGGGATAGCCCTTGGAATAAAGTTTCCAACACCCCTTGAATCGGCCAAATCGGACAAATAGCATAGAAGTTATTGCAAAAATAGTGGAATTGCGCAAAACGGGACCTGACGCAAAAACAATTTTGTCCATAACTTCTTCATTTCTTGCCCGATTCGGTCGATCTTTATATGCACGGAATCATTATCTAAAGGCCTAAGACCCCTCATGAATGGAATTCCTATCCATGGTGCTGAACAAAGAGCTCCAATTTTTGGGCTGTGCCATAGGGGTACGTACCCCTTGGGGCCTGGGCTAAAACCTATTTTGGCCATAACTTCTTCGTTACTCGCCCGATTCAGTCGATCTTTATGACCACAGAAACCTTATCTAAGGGACTAAGATCCCTAATGATCGAAATTCCTGTCCATCGTGCCGAACAAAGAGTTTCAATATTCGGGCCGGGCCCTAGGGGCACCCATAGGGACTCGGGGGCTGAAAAATCATCCGAAACGAAATGTTGATTTTTTCGCAAATTAACACATTCACATGTATTAATTCCATTTTAAAGTGAGCTTGCGTAATTTGAAGGCCCAGATCGCGGGTAAATCGGCCGGATACGCCCCAAAATAGTCACTTTTTCGCTAGTTTTGGACTCTCACGAAGTTCTCATAAAGAAAAATAATATGAAAAGTGGATTTTGACTTTTTAGGGGATAGCCCTTGGAATAAGGTTTCCAACGCCCCTTCAATCGGCCAAATATGACAAATAGCGTAGAAGTTATGGCAAAAATAGTGGAACTGCGCAAAACGGGACCCGATGCAAAAACAATTTTGGCCATAACTTCTTCATTTCTCGACCAATTCGGTCGATCTTTATGTCCACAGAATCCTTATCTAAAGGCCTAAGGCCACTAATGATCGAAATTCCTGTCCATCGTACCGAACAAAGAATTTCAATATTCGGGCCGGGCCCTAAGGGTACCCCTAGGGGCTCGGGAGCTGAAAAATCATCCGAAACGAAATGTTGATTTTTTCGCACATTAGCATATTCACATGTATTAATGGCATTTTAAAGTGAGCTTGCGTAATTTGAAGGCCCAGATCGCCGGTAAATCGGCCAAATACGCCCCAAAATAATCACTTTTTCGCTTGTTTTGGACTCTCACGAAGTTCTCGTAAAGCAAAATAATAGGAAAAGTGGATTTTCACTTTTTGGGGGATATCCCTTGGAATAAGGTTTCCAACGCCACTTGAATCGGCCAAATCGGACAAATAACTTAGAAGCTATGGCAAAAATAGTGGAACTGCGCAAAACGGGACCCGACGCAAAAACAATTTTGGCCATAACTTCTTCTTTTCTAGCCCGATTTAGTCGATCTTTATGTCCACGGAATCCTCATCTAAAGGCCCAAGACCTTTCTTGATTGGAATTCCTATCCATCGTGCTGAACAAGGAGCTCCAATTTTTGTGCCGGGCCCTAGGGCCCCGAGGGGCCTGGGCTAAAAACTATTTTGGCCATAACTTCTTCGTTACTCGCCCGATTCGGTCGATCTTTATGTCCACAGAATCCTTATCTAAAGGCCTAAGGCCACTAATTGTCGAAATTCCTGTCCATCGTCCCGAACAAAGAGTTTCAATATTCGGGCCGGGCCCTAGGGTTACCCCTAGGGGCTCGGGGGCTGAAAAATCATCCGAAACGAAATGTAGATTTTTTCGCACATTAGCATATTCACATGTATTATTGGCATTTTAAAGTGAGCTTGCGTAATTTGAAGGCCCAGATCGCGGGTAAATCGGCCGAATACGCCCCAAAATAGTCACTTTTTCGCTTGTTTTGGACTCTAACGAAGTTCTCGTAAACCAAAATAATAGAAAAAGTGGATTTTAGCTTTTTGGGGGATAGCCCTTGGCATAAAGTTTCCAACGCCCCTTCAATTGGCCAAATCGGACAAATATAATAGAAGTTATGGCAAAAATAGTGGAATTGCGCAAAACGGGACCTGACGCAAAAACAATTTTGGCCATAACTTCTTCGTTTCTCGCCCGATTCGGTCGATCTTTATGTCCACGGAATCCTTATCTAAAGGCCCAAGACCCCTCATGAATGGAATTCCTATCCATCGTGCTGAATAAAGAGCTCCAATTTTTGGGCGGGGCCTTAGCGGTTCCCCTAGGGCCTGGGCTAAAAACTATTTTGACATAACTTCTTCGTTACTCGCCCGATTCGGTCGATCTTTATGTCTACAGAATCCTTATCTAAAGGCCTAAGACCCCTAATGATCGAAATTCCTATCCATAGTGCCGAACAAAGAGTTTCAATATTCGGGCCGGGCCCTAGGGGTACCCCTAGGGGCTCGGGGGCTGAAAAATCATCTGAAACGAAATATTGATTTTTTCGCACATTAGCACATTCACATGTATTAATGCCATTTTAAAGTGAGCTTGCGTAATTTGAAGGCCCAGATCGCTGGTAAATCGGCCGAATACGCCCCAAAATAGTCACTTTTTCGCTAGTTTTGGACTCTCACGAAGTTCTCGTAAACCAAAATAATAGGAAAAGTGGATTTTAACTTTTAGGGGGATAGCCCTTGGAATAAAGTTTCCAACACCCCTTGAATCGGCCAAATCGGACAAATAGCATAGAAGTTATTGCAAAAATAGTGGAATTGCGCAAAACGGGACCTGACGCAAAAACAATTTTGGCCATAACTTCTTCGTTTCTTGCTCGATTCGGTCGATCTTTATGTGTACGGAATCCTTATCTAAAGGCCTAAGACCCCTCATGAATGGAATTCCTATCCATGGTGCTGAACAAAGAGCTCCAATTTTTGGGCTGGGCCCTAGGGGTACGTACCCCTTGGGGCCTGGGCTAAAAACTATTTTGGCCATAACTTCTTCGTTACTCGCCCGATTCGGTCGATCTTTATGACCACAGAAACCTTATCTAAGGGCCTAAGATCCCTAATGATCGAAATTCCTGTCAATCGTGCCGAACAAAGAGTTTCAATATTCGGGCCGGAACCTAGGGGTACCCCTAGGGACTCGGGGGCTGAAAAATCATCCGAAACGAAATGTTGATTTTTTCACACATTAACACATTCACATGTATTAATGCCATTTTAAAGTGAGCTTGCGTAATTTGAAGGCCCAGATCGCGGGTAAATCGGCCGAATACGCCCCAAAATAGTCACTTTTTCGCTAGTTTTGGACTCTCACGAAGTTCTCATAAACCAAAATAATAGGAAAAGATGATTTTAACTTTTTGGGGGATAGCCCTTGGAATAAAGTTTCCAACGCCCCTTGAATCGGCCAAATCGGACAAATAGCATAGAAGTTATGGCAAAAATAGTGGAATTGCGCAAAACGGGACGTGACGCAAAAACAATTTTGGCCATAACTTCTTCGTTTCTCGCCCGATTCGGTCGATCTTTATGTCCACAGAATCCCTATCTAAGGGCCTAAGATCCTTAATGATCGAAATTCCTATCCATCAAGCCGAACAAAGGGTTTCAATATTCGGGCCGGGCCCTAGGGGTACCCCCTAGGGGCTCGGGGGCTGAAAAATCATCCGAAAAAAAAAGTTGATATTTTCGCACATTAGCACATTCACATGTATTAATGGCATTTTAAAGTGAGATTGCGTAATTTGACGTCCCAGATCGCGGGTAAATCGGCCGAATACGCCCCAAAATAGTCACTTTTTCGCTTGTTTTGGAGTCTCACGAAGTTCTCGTAAAGAAAAATAATATGAAAAGTGGATTTTGACTTTTTAGGGGATAGCCCTTGGAATAAGGTTTCCAACGCCCCTTCAATCGGCCAAATATGACAAATAGCGTAGAAGTTATGGCAAAAATAGTGGAACTGCGCAAAACGGGACCCGATGCAAAAACAATTTTGGCCATAACTTCTTCATTTCTCGACCAATTCGGTCGATCTTTATGTCCACAGAATCCTTATCTAAAGGCATAAGGCCACTAATGATCGAAATTCCTGTCCATCGTACCGAACAAAGAGTTTCAATATTCGGGCCGGGCCCTAGGCGTACCCCTAGGGGCTCGGGGGCTGAAAAATCATCCGAAATGAAATGTTGATTTTTTCGCACATTAGCACATTCACATGTATTAATGGCATTTTAAAGTGAGTTTTCGTAATTTGAAGGCCCAGATCGCGGTTAAATCGGCCAAATACTCCCCAAAATAATCACTTTTTCGCTTGTTTTGGACTCTCACGAAGTTCTCGTAAAGCAAAATAATAGGAAAAGTGGATTTTCACTTTTTGGGGGATAGCCCTTGGAATAAGGTTTCCAACGCCACTTGAATCGGCCAAATCGGACAAATAGCTTAGAAGCTATGGCAAAAATAGTGGAACTGCGCAAAACGGGACCCGACGCAAAAACAATTTTGGCCATAACTTCTTCGTTTCTAGCCCGATTTAGTCGATCTTTATGTCCACGGAATCCTCATCTAAAGGCCCAAGACCTTTCTTGATTGGAATTCCTATCCATCGTGCTGAACAAGGAGCTCCAATTTTTGTGCCGGGCCCTAGGTGTACCCCCGAGGGGCCTGGGCTAAAAACTATTTTGGCCATAACTTCTTCGTTACTCGCCCGATTCCCTTGATCTTTATATCCACAGAATCCTTATCTAAAGGCCTAAGGCCACTAATGGTCGAAATTCCTGTCAATCGTGCCGAACTAAGAGTTTCAATATTCGGGCCGGGCCCTAGAGTTACCCCTAGGGGCTCGGGGGCTGAAAAATCATCCGAAACGAAATGTAGATTTTTTTGCACATTAGCATATTCACATGTATTAATAGCATTTTAAAGTGAGCTTGCGTAATTTGAAGGCCTAGATCGCGGGTAAATCGGCCGAATACGCCCCAAAATAGTCACTTTTTCGCTTGTTTTTGACTCTCACGAAGTTCTCGTAAACCAAAATAATAGGAAAAGTGAATTTTAGCTTTTTGGGGGATAGCCCTTGGAATAAGGTTTCCAACGCCCCTTGAATCGGCCAAATCGGACAAATATCATAGAAGTTATGGCAAAAATAGTGGAATTGCGCAAAACGGGACCCGACGCAAAAACAATTTTGGCCATAACTTCTTCGTTTCTCCCCCGATTCGGTCGATATTTATGTCCACGGAATCCTTATCTAAAGGCCCAAGACCCCTCATGAATGGAATTCCTATCCATCGTGCTGAACAAAGAGCACCAATTTTTGGGCGGGGCCTTAGGGGTTCCCCTAGGAGCCTGGGCTAAAAACTATTTTGACATAACTTCTTCGTTACTCGCCCGATTCGGTCGATCTTTATGTCCACAGAATCCTTATCTAAAGGCCTAAGATCCCTAATGAACGAAATTCCTATCCATAGTGCCGAACAAAGAGTTTCAATATTCGGGCCGGGCCCTAGGGGTACACCTAAGGGCTCGGGTGCTGAAAAATCATCCGAAACGAAATGTTGATTTTTTCGCACATTAACACATTCACATGTATTAATGCCATTTTAAAGTGAGCTTGCGTAATTTGAAGGCCCAGATCGCGGGTAAATCGGCCGAATACGCCCCAAAATAGTCACTTTTTCGCTAGTTTTGGACTCTCACGATGTTCTCGTAAACCAAAATAATAGGAAAAGTGGATTTTAACTTTTTTGGGGATAGCCCTTGGAATAAAGTTTCCAACGCCCCTTGAATCGGCCAAATCGGACAAATAGCATAGAAGTTATGGCAAAAATAGTGGAATTGCGCAAAACGGGACGTGACGCAAAAACAATTTTGGCATAACTTCTACGTTTCTCGCCCGATTCGGTCGATCTTTATGTCCACAGAATCCCTATCTAAGGGCCTAAGATCCCTAATGATCGAAATTCCTATCCATCAAGCCGAACAAAGGGTTTCAATATTCGGGCCGGGCCCTAGGGGTACCCCTAGGGGCTCGGAGGCTGAAAAATCATCCGAAACGAAATGTTGATATTTTCGCACATTAGCACATTCACATGTATTAATGGCATTTTAAAGTGAGCTTGCGCAATTTGAAGGCCCAGATCGCGGGTAAATCGGCCGAATACGCCCCAAAATAATCACTTTTTCGCTTGTTTTGGAGTCTCACGAAGTTCTCGTAAAGAAAAATAATAGGAAAAGTGGATTTTGACTTTTTGGGGGATAGCCCTTGGAATAAGGTTTCCAACGCCCCTTGAATCGGCCAAATCGGAAAAATAGAGTAGAAGTTAAGGCAAAAATAGTGGAACTGCGCAAAACGGGACCCGATTCAAAAATAATTTTGGCCATAACTTCTTCGTTTCTCGCCCGATTTGGTCGATCTTTATGTCCACGGAATCCTTATCTAAAGTCCAAAGACCCCTAATGAATGGAATTCCTATCCATCGTGCTGAACAAAGAGCTCCAATTTTTGTGCCGGGCCCTAGGGGGTACCCCTAGGGCCTGGACTAAAAACTATTTTGGCCATAACTTCTTCGTTACTCGCCCGATTCGGTCGATCTTTATGTCCAAAGAATCCTTATCTAAAGGCTTAAGACCCCTAATGATCGAAATTCCTGTGCATCGTGCCGAATAAAGAGTTTCAATATTCGAGCCGGACCCTAGGGCTACCCCTAGGGGCTCGTGGGCTGAAAAATCATCCGAAACGAAATGTTGATATTTTCGCATATTAGCACATTCACATGTATTAATGGCATTTTAAAGTGAGCTTGCGTAATTTGAAGGCCCAGATCGCGGGTAAATCGGCCGAATACGCCCCAAAATAATCACTTTTTCGCTTGTTTTGGACTCTCACGAAGTTCTCGTAAAGCAAAATAATAGGAAAAGTGGATTTTCACTTTTTGGGGGATAGCCCTTGGAATAAGGTTTCCAACGCCACTTGAATCGGCCAAATCGGACAAATAGCTTAGAAGTTATGGTAAAAATAGTGGAACTGCGCAAAACGGGACCCGACGCAAAAACAATTTTGGCCATAACTTCTTCGTTTCTAGCCCGATTTAGTCGATCTTTATGTCCACGGAATCCTCATCAAAGGCCCAAGACCTTTCTTGATTGGAATTCCTATCCATCGTGCTGAACAAGGAGCTCCAATTTTTGTGCCGGGCCCTAGGGTAGGGGCCTGGGCTAAAAACTATTTTGGCCATAACTTCTTCGTTACTCGCCCGATTCGGTCGATCTTTATGTCCACAGAATCCTTATCTAAAGGCCTAAGGTCACTAATGGTCGAAATTCCTGTCCATCGTTCCGAACAAAGAGTTTCAATATTCGGGCCGGGCCCTAGGGTTACCCCTAGGGGCTCGAGGGCTGAAAAATCATCCGAAATGAAATGTAGATTTTTACGCACATTAGCACATTCACATGTATTAATGGCATTTTAAAGTGAGCTTGCGTAATTTGAAGGCCCAGATCGCGGGTAAATCGGCCGAATACACCCCAAAATAGTCACTTTTTCGCTTGTTTTGGACTCTCACGAATTTCTCGTAAACCAAAATAAAAGGAAAAGTGGATTTTAGCTTTTTGGGTATAGCCCTTGGAATAAAGTTTCCAACGCCCCTTGAATCGGCCAAATCGGACAAATATCATAGAAGTTATGGCAAAAATAGTGGAATTGCGCAAAACGGGACCCGACGCAAAAACAATTTTGGCCATAACTTCTTCCTTTCTCGCCCGATTCGGTCGATCTTTTTGTCCACGGAATCCTTATTTAAAGGCCCAAGACCCCTCATGAATGGAATTCCAATCCATCGTGCTGAACAAAGAGCTCCAATTTTTGGGCGGGGCCTTAGGGGTTCCCCTAGGGGCCTGGGCTAAAAACTATTTTGACATAACTTCTTCGTTACTCGCCCGATTCGGTCGATCTTTATGTCCACAGAATACTTATCTAAAGGCCTAAGACCCCTAATGATCGAAATTCCTATCCATAGTGCCGAACAAAGAGTTTCAATATTCGGGCCGGGCCCTAGGGGTACCCTTAGGGGCTCGGGGGCTGAAAAATCATCCGAAACGAAATGTAGATTTTTTCGCACTTTAGCACATTCACATTTATTAATGGCATTTTAAAGTGATCTTGCGTAATTTGAAGGCCCATATCGCGGGTAAATCGGCCGAATACGCCCCAAAATAGGAAAAGTGGATTTTAACTTTTTGGGGGATAGCCCTTGGAATAATGTTTCCAACGCCCCTTGAATCGGCCAAATAGGACAAATAGCATAAAGTTATGGCAAATATAGTGGAATTGCGCAAAACGGGACTTGACACAAAAACTATTTTGGCCATAACTTATGCGTTTCTCGCCTGATTCGGTCGATCTTTATGTCCACGGAATCCTCATCTAAAGGCCCAAGACCCCTCATGAATGGAATTCCTATCCATCGTGCTGAACAAAGAGCTCCAATTTTTGGGCGGGGCCCTAGGGGTTCCCCCTAGGGGCCTGGGCTAAATACTATTTTGACATAACGTCTTCGTTACTCGCCCGATTCGGTCGATCTTTATGTCCACAGAATCCTTATCTAAAGGCCTAAGACCCCTAAAGATCGAAATTTCTATCCATCGTGCCGAACAAAGAGTTTCAATATTCGGGCCGGGCCCTCGGGACACCCCTAGGGGCTCGGGGGCTGAAAAATCATCCGAAACGAAATGTAGATTTTTTTGCACTTTAGCACATTCACATGTATTAATGGCATTTTAAAGTGAGCTTGCATAATTTGAAGGCCCAGATCGCGGGTAAATCGGCCGAATACGCCCCAAAATAGGAAAAGTGGATTTTAACTTTTTGGGGGATAGCCCTTGGAATAATGTTTCCAACGCCCTTGAATCGGCCAAATCGGACAAATAGCATAAAGTTATGGAAAAATAGTGGAATTGCGCAAAACGGACCCGACGTAAAAACAATTTTGGCCATAACTTCTTCGTTTCTCGCCCAATACGGTCGATCTTTATGTCCACGGAATCCTTATCTAAAGACCAAGGACCCCTCATGAATGGAATTCCTATCCATCGTGCTGAACAAAGAGCTCGAATTTTTGGGCTGGGCCCTAGGGGCCTGGGCTAAAAACTATTTTGGCCATAACTTCTTTGTTACTCGCCCGATTCGGTCGATCTTTATGTCCACAGAATCCTTATCTAAAGGCCCAAGACCACTCATGAATGGAATTCCTATCCATCGTGCTGAACAAAGAGCTCCAATTTTTGGGTTGGGCCCTAGGGGTACCCCTAGGGGCCTGGGCTAAAAATTATTTTGGCCATAACTTCTTCGTTAATCGCCCGATTCGGTTGATCTTTATGTCCACAAAATCCTTATCTAAAGGCCTAAGACCCTTAATGATCGAAATTCCTATCCATCGTGCCGAAGAAAGAGTTTCAATATTCGGGTCGGGCCCTAGGGGTACCCCTAGGGGCTCGGGGGCTGAAAAATCATCCGAAATGAAATGTTGATTTTTTCGCACATTAGCACATTCACATGTATTAATGGCATTTTAAAGTGAGCTTTCGTAATTTGAAGGCCCAGATCGCGGTTAAATCGGCCAAATACTCCCCAAAATAATCACTTTTTCGCTTGTTTTGGACTCTCACGAAGTTCTCGTAAAGCAAAATAATAGGAAAAGTGGATTTTGACTTTTTGGGGGATAGCCCTTGGAATAAGGTTTCCAACGCCCCTTGAATCGGCCAAATCGGACAAATAGCGTAGAAGTTATGGCAAAAATAGTGGAACTGCGCAAAACGGGACCCGATGCAAAAACAATTTTGGCCATAACTTCTTCGTTTCTCGTCCGATTCGGTCGATCTTTATGTCCACAGAATCCTTATCTAAAAGCCTAAGGCCACTAATGATCGAAATTCCTGTCCATCGTGCCGAGCAAAGAGTTTCAATATTCGGGTCGGGCCCTAGGGGTACCCCTAGGGGCTCGGGGGCTGAAAAATCATCCGAAATGAAATGTTGATTTTTTCGCACATTAGCACATTCACATGTATTAATGGCATTTTAAAGTGAGCTTTCGTAATTTGAAGGCCCAGATCGCGGTTAAATCGGCCAAATACTCCCCAAAATAATCACTTTTTCGCTTGTTTTGGACTCTCACGAAGTTCTCGTAAAGCAAAATAATAGGAAAAGTGGATTTTGACTTTTTGGGGGATAGCCCTTGGAATAAGGTTTCCAACGCCCCTTGAATCGGCCAAATCGGACAAATAGCGTAGAAGTTATGGCAAAAATAGTGGAACTGCGCAAAACGGGACCCGATGCAAAAACAATTTTGGCCATAACTTCTTCGTTTCTCGTCCGATTCGGTCGATCTTTATGTCCTGTCCACAGAATCCTTATCTAAAAGCCTAAGGCCACTAATGATCGAAATTCCTGTCCATCGTGCCGAGCAAAGAGTTTCAATATTCGGGTCGGGCCCTAGGGGTACCCCTAGGAGCTCGGGGGCTGAAAAATCATCCGAAATGAAATGTTGATTTTTTCGCACATTAGCACATTCACATGTATTAATGGCATTTTAAAGTGAGCTTTCGTAATTTGAAGGCCCAGATCGCGGGTAAATCGGCCGAATACTCCCCAAAATAATCACTTTTTCGCTTGTTATGGACTCTCACGAAGTTCTCGTAAAGCAAAATAATAGGAAAAGTGGATTTTGACTTTTTGGAGGATAGCCCTTGGAATAAGGTTTCCAACGCCCCTTGAATCGGCCAAATCGGACAAATAGCTTAGAAGTTATGGCAAAAATAGTGGAACTGCGCAATACGGGACCCGACTGCAAAAATCAATTTTGGCCATAACTTCTTCGTTTCTCTCCCGATTTAGTCGATCTTTATGTCATTCGGTCGATCTTTATGTCCACAGAATCCTTATCTAAAAGCCTAAGGCCACTAATGATCGAAATTCTTGTCCATCGTGCCGAGCAAAGAGTTTCAATATTCGGGTCGGGCCCTAGGGGTACCCCTAGGGGCTCGGGGGCTGAAAAATCATCCGAAATGAAATGTTGATTTTTTTCGCACATTAGCACATTCACATGTATTAATGGCATTTTAAAGTGAGCTTTCGTAATTTGAAGGCCCAGATCGCGGTTAAATCGGCCAAATACTCCCCAAAATAATCACTTTTTCGCTTGTTTTGGACTCTCACGAAGTTCTCGTAAAGCAAAATAATAGGAAAAAGTGGATTTTGACTTTTTGGGGGATAGCCCTTGGAATAAGGTTTCCAACGCCCCTTGAATCGGCCAAATCGGACAAATAGCGTAGAAGTTATGGCAAAAATAGTGGAACTGCGCAAAACGGGACCCGATGCAAAAACAATTTTGGCCATAACTTCTTCGTTTCTCGTCCGATTCGGTCGATCTTTATGTCCACAGAATCCTTATCTAAAAGCCTAAGGCCACTAATGATCGAAATTCCTGTCCATCGTGCCGAGCAAAGAGTTTCAATATTCGGGTCGGGCCCTAGGGGTACCCCTAGGGGCTCGGGGGCTGAAAAATCATCCGAAATGAAATGTTGATTTTTTCGCACATTAGCACATTCACATGTATTAATGGCATTTTAAAGTGAGCTTTCGTAATTTGAAGGCCCAGATCGCGGTTAAATCGGCCAAATACTCCCCAAAATAATCACTTTTTCGCTTGTTTTGGACTCTCACGAAGTTCTCGTAAAGCAAAATAATAGGAAAAGTGGATTTTGACTTTTTGGGGGATAGCCCTTGGAATAAGGTTTCCAACGCCCCTTGAATCGGCCAAATCGGACAAATAGCGTAGAAGTTATGGCAAAAATAGTGGAACTGCGCAAAACGGGACCCGATGCAAAAACAATTTTGGCCATAACTTCTTCGTTTCTCGTCCGATTCGGTCGATCTTTATGTCCACAGAATCCTTATCTAAAAGCCTAAGGCCACTAATGATCGAAATTCCTGTCCATCGTGCCGAGCAAAGAGTTTCAATATTCGGGTCGGGCCCTAGGGGTACCCCTAGGGGCTCGGGGGCTGAAAAATCATCCGAAATGAAATGTTGATTTTTTCGCACATTAGCACATTCACATGTATTAATGGCATTTTAAAGTGAGCTTTCGTAATTTGAAGGCCCAGATCGCGGTTAAATCGGCCAAATACTCCCCAAAATAATCACTTTTTCGCTTGTTTTGGACTCTCACGAAGTTCTCGCTAAAGCAAAATAATAGAAAAAGTGGATTTTGACTTTTTGGGGGATAGCCCTTGGAATAAGGTTTCCAACGCCCCTTGAATCGGCCAAATCGGACAAATAGCGTAGAAGTTATGGCAAAAATAGTGGAACTGCGCAAAACGGGACCCGATGCAAAAACAATTTTGGCCATAACTTCTTCGTTTCTCGTCCGATTCGGTCGATCTTTATGTCCACAGAATCCTTATCTAAAAGCCTAAGGCCACTAATGATCGAAATTCCTGTCCATCGTGCCGAGCAAAGAGTTTCAATATTCGGGTCGGGCCCTAGGGGTACCCCTAGGGGCTCGGGGGCTGAAAAATCATCCGAAATGAAATGTTGATTTTTTCGCACATTAGCACATTCACATGTATTAATGGCATTTTAAAGTGAGCTTTCGTAATTTGAAGGCCCAGATCGCGGTTAAATCGGCCAAATACTCCCCAAAATAATCACTTTTTCGCTTGTTTTGGACTCTCACGAAGTTCTCGTAAAGCAAAATAATAGAAAAAGTGGATTTTGACTTTTTGGGGGATAGCCCTTGGAATAAGGTTTCCAACGCCCCTTGAATCGGCCAAATCGGACAAATAGCGTAGAAGTTATGGCAAAAATAGTGGAACTGCGCAAAACGGGACCCGATGCAAAAACAATTTTGGCCATAACTTCTTCGTTTCTCGTCCGATTCGGTCGATCTTTATGTCCACAGAATCCTTATCTAAAAGCCTAAGGCCACTAATGATCGAAATTCCTGTCCATCGTGCCGAGCAAAGAGTTTCAATATTCGGGTCGGGCCCTAGGGGTACCCCTAGGGGCTCGGGGGCTGAAAAATCATCCGAAATGAAATGTTGATTTTTTCGCACATTAGCACATTCACATGTATTAATGGCATTTTAAAGTGAGCTTTCGTAATTTGAAGGCCCAGATCGCGGTTAAATCGGCCAAATACTCCCCAAAATAATCACTTTTTCGCTTGTTTTGGACTCTCACGAAGTTCTCGCTAAAGCAAAATAATAGAAAAAGTGGATTTTGACTTTTTGGGGGATAGCCCTTGGAATAAGGTTTCCAACGCCCCTTGAATCGGCCAAATCGGACAAATAGCGTAGAAGTTATGGCAAAAATAGTGGAACTGCGCAAAACGGGACCCGATGCAAAAACAATTTTGGCCATAACTTCTTCGTTTCTCGTCCGATTCGGTCGATCTTTATGTCCACAGAATCCTTATCTAAAAGCCTAAGGCCACTAATGATCGAAATTCCTGTCCATCGTGCCGAGCAAAGAGTTTCAATATTCGGGTCGGGCCCTAGGGGTACCCCTAGGGGCTCGGGGGCTGAAAAATCATCCGAAATGAAATGTTGATTTTTTCGCACATTAGCACATTCACATGTATTAATGGCATTTTAAAGTGAGCTTTCGTAATTTGAAGGCCCAGATCGCGGTTAAATCGGCCAAATACTCCCCAAAATAATCACTTTTTCGCTTGTTTTGGACTCTCACGAAGTTCTCGCTAAAGCAAAATAATAGAAAAAGTGGATTTTGACTTTTTGGGGGATAGCCCTTGGAATAAGGTTTCCAACGCCCCTTGAATCGGCCAAATCGGACAAATAGCGTAGAAGTTATGGCAAAAATAGTGGAACTGCGCAAAACGGGACCCGATGCAAAAACAATTTTGGCCATAACTTCTTCGTTTCTCGTCCGATTCGGTCGATCTTTATGTCCACAGAATCCTTATCTAAAAGCCTAAGGCCACTAATGATCGAAATTCCTGTCCATCGTGCCGAGCAAAGAGTTTCAATATTCGGGTCGGGCCCTAGGGGTACCCCTAGGGGCTCGGGGGCTGAAAAATCATCCGAAATGAAATGTTGATTTTTTTCGCACATTAGCACATTCACATGTATTAATGGCATTTTAAAGTGAGCTTTCGTAATTTGAAGGCCCAGATCGCGGTTAAATCGGCCAAATACTCCCCAAAATAATCACTTTTTCGCTTGTTTTGGACTCTCACGAAGTTCTCGCTAAAGCAAAATAATAGAAAAAGTGGATTTTGACTTTTTGGGGGATAGCCCTTGGAATAAGGTTTCCAACGCCCCTTGAATCGGCCAAATCGGACAAATAGCGTAGAAGTTATGGCAAAAATAGTGGAACTGCGCAAAACGGGACCCGATGCAAAAACAATTTTGGCCATAACTTCTTCGTTTCTCGTCCGATTCGGTCGATCTTTATGTCCACAGAATCCTTATCTAAAAGCCTAAGGCCACTAATGATCGAAATTCCTGTCCATCGTGCCGAGCAAAGAGTTTCAATATTCGGGTCGGGCCCTAGGGGTACCCCTAGGGGCTCGGGGGCTGAAAAATCATCCGAAATGAAATGTTGATTTTTTCGCACATTAGCACATTCACATGTATTAATGGCATTTTAAAGTGAGCTTTCGTAATTTGAAGGCCCAGATCGCGGTTAAATCGGCCAAATACTCCCCAAAATAATCACTTTTTCGCTTGTTTTGGACTCTCACGAAGTTCTCGCTAAAGCAAAATAATAGAAAAAGTGGATTTTGACTTTTTGGGGGATAGCCCTTGGAATAAGGTTTCCAACGCCCCTTGAATCGGCCAAATCGGACAAATAGCGTAGAAGTTATGGCAAAAATAGTGGAACTGCGCAAAACGGGACCCGATGCAAAAACAATTTTGGCCATAACTTCTTCGTTTCTCGTCCGATTCGGTCGATCTTTATGTCCACAGAATCCTTATCTAAAAGCCTAAGGCCACTAATGATCGAAATTCCTGTCCATCGTGCCGAGCAAAGAGTTTCAATATTCGGGTCGGGCCCTAGGGGTACCCCTAGGGGCTCGGGGGCTGAAAAATCATCCGAAATGAAATGTTGATTTTTTCGCACATTAGCACATTCACATGTATTAATGGCATTTTAAAGTGAGCTTTCGTAATTTGAAGGCCCAGATCGCGGTTAAATCGGCCAAATACTCCCCAAAATAATCACTTTTTCGCTTGTTTTGGACTCTCACGAAGTTCTCGTAAAGCAAAATAATAGAAAAAGTGGATTTTGACTTTTTGGGGGATAGCCCTTGGAATAAGGTTTCCAACGCCCCTTGAATCGGCCAAATCGGACAAATAGCGTAGAAGTTATGGCAAAAATAGTGGAACTGCGCAAAACGGGACCCGATGCAAAAACAATTTTGGCCATAACTTCTTCGTTTCTCGTCCGATTCGGTCGATCTTTATGTCCACAGAATCCTTATCTAAAAGCCTAAGGCCACTAATGATCGAAATTCCTGTCCATCGTGCCGAGCAAAGAGTTTCAATATTCGGGTCGGGCCCTAGGGGTACCCCTAGGGGCTCGGGGGCTGAAAAATCATCCGAAATGAAATGTTGATTTTTTCGCACATTAGCACATTCACATGTATTAATGGCATTTTAAAGTGAGCTTTCGTAATTTGAAGGCCCAGATCGCGGTTAAATCGGCCAAATACTCCCCAAAATAATCACTTTTTCGCTTGTTTTGGACTCTCACGAAGTTCTCGTAAAGCAAAATAATAGGAAAAGTGGATTTTGACTTTTTGGGGGATAGCCCTTGGAATAAGGTTTCCAACGCCCCTTGAATCGGCCAAATCGGACAAATAGCGTAGAAGTTATGGCAAAAATAGTGGAACTGCGCAAAACGGGACCCGATGCAAAAACAATTTTGGCCATAACTTCTTCGTTTCTCGTCCGATTCGGTCGATCTTTATGTCCACAGAATCCTTATCTAAAAGCCTAAGGCCACTAATGATCGAAATTCCTGTCCATCGTGCCGAGCAAAGAGTTTCAATATTCGGGTCGGGCCCTAGGGGTACCCCTAGGGGCTCGGGGGCTGAAAAATCATCCGAAATGAAATGTTGATTTTTTCGCACATTAGCACATTCACATGTATTAATGGCATTTTAAAGTGAGCTTTCGTAATTTGAAGGCCCAGATCGCGGTTAAATCGGCCAAATACTCCCCAAAATAATCACTTTTTCGCTTGTTTTGGACTCTCACGAAGTTCTCGTAAAGCAAAATAATAGAAAAGTGGATTTTGACTTTTTGGGGGATAGCCCTTGGAATAAGGTTTCCAACGCCCCTTGAATCGGCCAAATCGGACAAATAGCGTAGAAGTTATGGCAAAAATAGTGGAACTGCGCAAAACGGGACCCGATGCAAAAACAATTTTGGCCATAACTTCTTCGTTTCTCGTCCGATTCGGTCGATCTTTATGTCCACAGAATCCTTATCTAAAAGCCTAAGGCCACTAATGATCGAAATTCCTGTCCATCGTGCCGAGCAAAGAGTTTCAATATTCGGGTCGGGCCCTAGGGGTACCCCTAGGGGCTCGGGGGCTGAAAAATCATCCGAAATGAAATGTTGATTTTTTCGCACATTAGCACATTCACATGTATTAATGGCATTTTAAAGTGAGCTTTCGTAATTTGAAGGCCCAGATCGCGGTTAAATCGGCCAAATACTCCCCAAAATAATCACTTTTTCGCTTGTTTTGGACTCTCACGAAGTTCTCGTAAAGCAAAATAATAGAAAAAGTGGATTTTGACTTTTTGGGGGATAGCCCTTGGAATAAGGTTTCCAACGCCCCTTGAATCGGCCAAATCGGACAAATAGCGTAGAAGTTATGGCAAAAATAGTGGAACTGCGCAAAACGGGACCCGATGCAAAAACAATTTTGGCCATAACTTCTTCGTTTCTCGTCCGATTCGGTCGATCTTTATGTCCACAGAATCCTTATCTAAAAGCCTAAGGCCACTAATGATCGAAATTCCTGTCCATCGTGCCGAGCAAAGAGTTTCAATATTCGGGTCGGGCCCTAGGGGTACCCCTAGGGGCTCGGGGGCTGAAAAATCATCCGAAATGAAATGTTGATTTTTTCGCACATTAGCACATTCACATGTATTAATGGCATTTTAAAGTGAGCTTTCGTAATTTGAAGGCCCAGATCGCGGTTAAATCGGCCAAATACTCCCCAAAATAATCACTTTTTCGCTTGTTTTGGACTCTCACGAAGTTCTCGTAAAGCAAAATAATAGAAAAAGTGGATTTTGACTTTTTGGGGGATAGCCCTTGGAATAAGGTTTCCAACGCCCCTTGAATCGGCCAAATCGGACAAATAGCGTAGAAGTTATGGCAAAAATAGTGGAACTGCGCAAAACGGGACCCGATGCAAAAACAATTTTGGCCATAACTTCTTCGTTTCTCGTCCGATTCGGTCGATCTTTATGTCCACAGAATCCTTATCTAAAAGCCTAAGGCCACTAATGATCGAAATTCCTGTCCATCGTGCCGAGCAAAGAGTTTCAATATTCGGGTCGGGCCCTAGGGGTACCCCTAGGGGCTCGGGGGCTGAAAAATCATCCGAAATGAAATGTTGATTTTTTCGCACATTAGCACATTCACATGTATTAATGGCATTTTAAAGTGAGCTTTCGTAATTTGAAGGCCCAGATCGCGGTTAAATCGGCCAAATACTCCCCAAAATAATCACTTTTTCGCTTGTTTTGGACTCTCACGAAGTTCTCGCTAAAGCAAAATAATAGAAAAGTGGATTTTGACTTTTTGGGGGATAGCCCTTGGAATAAGGTTTCCAACGCCCCTTGAATCGGCCAAATCGGACAAATAGCGTAGAAGTTATGGCAAAAATAGTGGAACTGCGCAAAACGGGACCCGATGCAAAAACAATTTTGGCCATAACTTCTTCGTTTCTCGTCCGATTCGGTCGATCTTTATGTCCACAGAATCCTTATCTAAAAGCCTAAGGCCACTAATGATCGAAATTCCTTGTCCATCGTGCCGAGCAAAGAGTTTCAATATTCGGGTCGGGCCCTAGGGGTACCCCTAGGGGCTCGGGGGCTGAAAAATCATCCGAAATGAAATGTTGATTTTTTCGCACATTAGCACATTCACATGTATTAATGGCATTTTAAAGTGAGCTTTCGTAATTTGAAGGCCCAGATCGCGGTTAAATCGGCCAAATACTCCCCAAAATAATCACTTTTTCGCTTGTTTTGGACTCTCACGAAGTTCTCGCTAAAGCAAAATAATAGGAAAAGTGGATTTTGACTTTTTGGGGGATAGCCCTTGGAATAAGGTTTCCAACGCCCCTTGAATCGGCCAAATCGGACAAATAGCGTAGAAGTTATGGCAAAAATAGTGGAACTGCGCAAAACGGGACCCGATGCAAAAACAATTTTGGCCATAACTTCTTCGTTTCTCGTCCGATTCGGTCGATCTTTATGTCCACAGAATCCTTATCTAAAAGCCTAAGGCCACTAATGATCGAAATTCCTGTCCATCGTGCCGAGCAAAGAGTTTCAATATTCGGGTCGGGCCCTAGGGGTACCCCTAGGGGCTCGGGGGCTGAAAAATCATCCGAAATGAAATGTTGATTTTTTCGCACATTAGCACATTCACATGTATTAATGGCATTTTAAAGTGAGCTTTCGTAATTTGAAGGCCCAGATCGCGGTTAAATCGGCCAAATACTCCCCAAAATAATCACTTTTTCGCTTGTTTTGGACTCTCACGAAGTTCTCGTAAAGCAAAATAATAGAAAAAGTGGATTTTGACTTTTTGGGGGATAGCCCTTGGAATAAGGTTTCCAACGCCCCTTGAATCGGCCAAATCGGACAAATAGCGTAGAAGTTATGGCAAAAATAGTGGAACTGCGCAAAACGGGACCCGATGCAAAAACAATTTTGGCCATAACTTCTTCGTTTCTCGTCCGATTCGGTCGATCTTTATGTCCACAGAATCCTTATCTAAAAGCCTAAGGCCACTAATGATCGAAATTCCTGTCCATCGTGCCGAGCAAAGAGTTTCAATATTCGGGTCGGGCCCTAGGGGTACCCCTAGGGGCTCGGGGGCTGAAAAATCATCCGAAATGAAATGTTGATTTTTTCGCACATTAGCACATTCACATGTATTAATGGCATTTTAAAGTGAGCTTTCGTAATTTGAAGGCCCAGATCGCGGTTAAATCGGCCAAATACTCCCCAAAATAATCACTTTTTCGCTTGTTTTGGACTCTCACGAAGTTCTCGCTAAAGCAAAATAATAGGAAAAGTGGATTTTGACTTTTTGGGGGATAGCCCTTGGAATAAGGTTTCCAACGCCCCTTGAATCGGCCAAATCGGACAAATAGCGTAGAAGTTATGGCAAAAATAGTGGAACTGCGCAAAACGGGACCCGATGCAAAAACAATTTTGGCCATAACTTCTTCGTTTCTCGTCCGATTCGGTCGATCTTTATGTCCACAGAATCCTTATCTAAAAGCCTAAGGCCACTAATGATCGAAATTCCTGTCCATCGTGCCGAGCAAAGAGTTTCAATATTCGGGTCGGGCCCTAGGGGTACCCCTAGGGGCTCGGGGGCTGAAAAATCATCCGAAATGAAATGTTGATTTTTTTCGCACATTAGCACATTCACATGTATTAATGGCATTTTAAAGTGAGCTTTCGTAATTTGAAGGCCCAGATCGCGGTTAAATCGGCCAAATACTCCCCAAAATAATCACTTTTTCGCTTGTTTTGGACTCTCACGAAGTTCTCGCTAAAGCAAAATAATAGAAAAAGTGGATTTTGACTTTTTGGGGGATAGCCCTTGGAATAAGGTTTCCAACGCCCCTTGAATCGGCCAAATCGGACAAATAGCGTAGAAGTTATGGCAAAAATAGTGGAACTGCGCAAAACGGGACCCGATGCAAAAACAATTTTGGCCATAACTTCTTCGTTTCTCGTCCGATTCGGTCGATCTTTATGTCCACAGAATCCTTATCTAAAAGCCTAAGGCCACTAATGATCGAAATTCCTGTCCATCGTGCCGAGCAAAGAGTTTCAATATTCGGGTCGGGCCCTAGGGGTACCCCTAGGGGCTCGGGGGCTGAAAAATCATCCGAAATGAAATGTTGATTTTTTCGCACATTAGCACATTCACATGTATTAATGGCATTTTAAAGTGAGCTTTCGTAATTTGAAGGCCCAGATCGCGGTTAAATCGGCCAAATACTCCCCAAAATAATCACTTTTTCGCTTGTTTTGGACTCTCACGAAGTTCTCGCTAAAGCAAAATAATAGAAAAAGTGGATTTTGACTTTTTGGGGGATAGCCCTTGGAATAAGGTTTCCAACGCCCCTTGAATCGGCCAAATCGGACAAATAGCGTAGAAGTTATGGCAAAAATAGTGGAACTGCGCAAAACGGGACCCGATGCAAAAACAATTTTGGCCATAACTTCTTCGTTTCTCGTCCGATTCGGTCGATCTTTATGTCCACAGAATCCTTATCTAAAAGCCTAAGGCCACTAATGATCGAAATTCCTGTCCATCGTGCCGAGCAAAGAGTTTCAATATTCGGGTCGGGCCCTAGGGGTACCCCTAGGGGCTCGGGGGCTGAAAAATCATCCGAAATGAAATGTTGATTTTTTCGCACATTAGCACATTCACATGTATTAATGGCATTTTAAAGTGAGCTTTCGTAATTTGAAGGCCCAGATCGCGGTTAAATCGGCCAAATACTCCCCAAAATAATCACTTTTTCGCTTGTTTTGGACTCTCACGAAGTTCTCGTAAAGCAAAATAATAGAAAAAGTGGATTTTGACTTTTTGGGGGATAGCCCTTGGAATAAGGTTTCCAACGCCCCTTGAATCGGCCAAATCGGACAAATAGCGTAGAAGTTATGGCAAAAATAGTGGAACTGCGCAAAACGGGACCCGATGCAAAAACAATTTTGGCCATAACTTCTTCGTTTCTCGTCCGATTCGGTCGATCTTTATGTCCACAGAATCCTTATCTAAAAGCCTAAGGCCACTAATGATCGAAATTCCTGTCCATCGTGCCGAGCAAAGAGTTTCAATATTCGGGTCGGGCCCTAGGGGTACCCCTAGGGGCTCGGGGGCTGAAAAATCATCCGAAATGAAATGTTGATTTTTTTCGCACATTAGCACATTCACATGTATTAATGGCATTTTAAAGTGAGCTTTCGTAATTTGAAGGCCCAGATCGCGGTTAAATCGGCCAAATACTCCCCAAAATAATCACTTTTTCGCTTGTTTTGGACTCTCACGAAGTTCTCGTAAAGCAAAATAATAGAAAAGTGGATTTTGACTTTTTGGGGGATAGCCCTTGGAATAAGGTTTCCAACGCCCCTTGAATCGGCCAAATCGGACAAATAGCGTAGAAGTTATGGCAAAAATAGTGGAACTGCGCAAAACGGGACCCGATGCAAAAACAATTTTGGCCATAACTTCTTCGTTTCTCGTCCGATTCGGTCGATCTTTATGTCCACAGAATCCTTATCTAAAAGCCTAAGGCCACTAATGATCGAAATTCCTTGTCCATCGTGCCGAGCAAAGAGTTTCAATATTCGGGTCGGGCCCTAGGGGTACCCCTAGGGGCTCGGGGGCTGAAAAATCATCCGAAATGAAATGTTGATTTTTTCGCACATTAGCACATTCACATGTATTAATGGCATTTTAAAGTGAGCTTTCGTAATTTGAAGGCCCAGATCGCGGTTAAATCGGCCAAATACTCCCCAAAATAATCACTTTTTCGCTTGTTTTGGACTCTCACGAAGTTCTCGTAAAGCAAAATAATAGAAAAGTGGATTTTGACTTTTTGGGGGATAGCCCTTGGAATAAGGTTTCCAACGCCCCTTGAATCGGCCAAATCGGACAAATAGCGTAGAAGTTATGGCAAAAATAGTGGAACTGCGCAAAACGGGACCCGATGCAAAAACAATTTTGGCCATAACTTCTTCGTTTCTCGTCCGATTCGGTCGATCTTTATGTCCACAGAATCCTTATCTAAAAGCCTAAGGCCACTAATGATCGAAATTCCTGTCCATCGTGCCGAGCAAAGAGTTTCAATATTCGGGTCGGGCCCTAGGGGTACCCCTAGGGGCTCGGGGGCTGAAAAATCATCCGAAATGAAATGTTGATTTTTTCGCACATTAGCACATTCACATGTATTAATGGCATTTTAAAGTGAGCTTTCGTAATTTGAAGGCCCAGATCGCGGTTAAATCGGCCAAATACTCCCCAAAATAATCACTTTTTCGCTTGTTTTGGACTCTCACGAAGTTCTCGTAAAGCAAAATAATAGGAAAAGTGGATTTTGACTTTTTGGGGGATAGCCCTTGGAATAAGGTTTCCAACGCCCCTTGAATCGGCCAAATCGGACAAATAGCGTAGAAGTTATGGCAAAAATAGTGGAACTGCGCAAAACGGGACCCGATGCAAAAACAATTTTGGCCATAACTTCTTCGTTTCTCGTCCGATTCGGTCGATCTTTATGTCCACAGAATCCTTATCTAAAAGCCTAAGGCCACTAATGATCGAAATTCCTTGTCCATCGTGCCGAGCAAAGAGTTTCAATATTCGGGTCGGGCCCTAGGGGTACCCCTAGGGGCTCGGGGGCTGAAAAATCATCCGAAATGAAATGTTGATTTTTTCGCACATTAGCACATTCACATGTATTAATGGCATTTTAAAGTGAGCTTTCGTAATTTGAAGGCCCAGATCGCGGTTAAATCGGCCAAATACTCCCCAAAATAATCACTTTTTCGCTTGTTTTGGACTCTCACGAAGTTCTCGCTAAAGCAAAATAATAGAAAAAGTGGATTTTGACTTTTTGGGGGATAGCCCTTGGAATAAGGTTTCCAACGCCCCTTGAATCGGCCAAATCGGACAAATAGCGTAGAAGTTATGGCAAAAATAGTGGAACTGCGCAAAACGGGACCCGATGCAAAAACAATTTTGGCCATAACTTCTTCGTTTCTCGTCCGATTCGGTCGATCTTTATGTCCACAGAATCCTTATCTAAAAGCCTAAGGCCACTAATGATCGAAATTCCTGTCCATCGTGCCGAGCAAAGAGTTTCAATATTCGGGTCGGGCCCTAGGGGTACCCCTAGGGGCTCGGGGGCTGAAAAATCATCCGAAATGAAATGTTGATTTTTTCGCACATTAGCACATTCACATGTATTAATGGCATTTTAAAGTGAGCTTTCGTAATTTGAAGGCCCAGATCGCGGTTAAATCGGCCAAATACTCCCCAAAATAATCACTTTTTCGCTTGTTTTGGACTCTCACGAAGTTCTCGCTAAAGCAAAATAATAGAAAAAGTGGATTTTGACTTTTTGGGGGATAGCCCTTGGAATAAGGTTTCCAACGCCCCTTGAATCGGCCAAATCGGACAAATAGCGTAGAAGTTATGGCAAAAATAGTGGAACTGCGCAAAACGGGACCCGATGCAAAAACAATTTTGGCCATAACTTCTTCGTTTCTCGTCCGATTCGGTCGATCTTTATGTCCACAGAATCCTTATCTAAAAGCCTAAGGCCACTAATGATCGAAATTCCTGTCCATCGTGCCGAGCAAAGAGTTTCAATATTCGGGTCGGGCCCTAGGGGTACCCCTAGGGGCTCGGGGGCTGAAAAATCATCCGAAATGAAATGTTGATTTTTTCGCACATTAGCACATTCACATGTATTAATGGCATTTTAAAGTGAGCTTTCGTAATTTGAAGGCCCAGATCGCGGTTAAATCGGCCAAATACTCCCCAAAATAATCACTTTTTCGCTTGTTTTGGACTCTCACGAAGTTCTCGCTAAAGCAAAATAATAGAAAAGTGGATTTTGACTTTTTGGGGGATAGCCCTTGGAATAAGGTTTCCAACGCCCCTTGAATCGGCCAAATCGGACAAATAGCGTAGAAGTTATGGCAAAAATAGTGGAACTGCGCAAAACGGGACCCGATGCAAAAACAATTTTGGCCATAACTTCTTCGTTTCTCGTCCGATTCGGTCGATCTTTATGTCCACAGAATCCTTATCTAAAAGCCTAAGGCCACTAATGATCGAAATTCTTGTCCATCGTGCCGAGCAAAGAGTTTCAATATTCGGGTCGGGCCCTAGGGGTACCCCTAGGGGCTCGGGGGCTGAAAAATCATCCGAAATGAAATGTTGATTTTTTCGCACATTAGCACATTCACATGTATTAATGGCATTTTAAAGTGAGCTTTCGTAATTTGAAGGCCCAGATCGCGGTTAAATCGGCCAAATACTCCCCAAAATAATCACTTTTTCGCTTGTTTTGGACTCTCACGAAGTTCTCGTAAAGCAAAATAATAGAAAAGTGGATTTTGACTTTTTGGGGGATAGCCCTTGGAATAAGGTTTCCAACGCCCCTTGAATCGGCCAAATCGGACAAATAGCGTAGAAGTTATGGCAAAAATAGTGGAACTGCGCAAAACGGGACCCGATGCAAAAACAATTTTGGCCATAACTTCTTCGTTTCTCGTCCGATTCGGTCGATCTTTATGTCCACAGAATCCTTATCTAAAAGCCTAAGGCCACTAATGATCGAAATTCTTGTCCATCGTGCCGAGCAAAGAGTTTCAATATTCGGGTCGGGCCCTAGGGGTACCCCTAGGGGCTCGGGGGCTGAAAAATCATCCGAAATGAAATGTTGATTTTTTCGCACATTAGCACATTCACATGTATTAATGGCATTTTAAAGTGAGCTTTCGTAATTTGAAGGCCCAGATCGCGGTTAAATCGGCCAAATACTCCCCAAAATAATCACTTTTTCGCTTGTTTTGGACTCTCACGAAGTTCTCGCTAAAGCAAAATAATAGGAAAAGTGGATTTTGACTTTTTGGGGGATAGCCCTTGGAATAAGGTTTCCAACGCCCCTTGAATCGGCCAAATCGGACAAATAGCGTAGAAGTTATGGCAAAAATAGTGGAACTGCGCAAAACGGGACCCGATGCAAAAACAATTTTGGCCATAACTTCTTCGTTTCTCGTCCGATTCGGTCGATCTTTATGTCCACAGAATCCTTATCTAAAAGCCTAAGGCCACTAATGATCGAAATTCCTGTCCATCGTGCCGAGCAAAGAGTTTCAATATTCGGGTCGGGCCCTAGGGGTACCCCTAGGGGCTCGGGGGCTGAAAAATCATCCGAAATGAAATGTTGATTTTTTCGCACATTAGCACATTCACATGTATTAATGGCATTTTAAAGTGAGCTTTCGTAATTTGAAGGCCCAGATCGCGGTTAAATCGGCCAAATACTCCCCAAAATAATCACTTTTTCGCTTGTTTTGGACTCTCACGAAGTTCTCGCTAAAGCAAAATAATAGGAAAAGTGGATTTTGACTTTTTGGGGGATAGCCCTTGGAATAAGGTTTCCAACGCCCCTTGAATCGGCCAAATCGGACAAATAGCGTAGAAGTTATGGCAAAAATAGTGGAACTGCGCAAAACGGGACCCGATGCAAAAACAATTTTGGCCATAACTTCTTCGTTTCTCGTCCGATTCGGTCGATCTTTATGTCCACAGAATCCTTATCTAAAAGCCTAAGGCCACTAATGATCGAAATTCTTGTCCATCGTGCCGAGCAAAGAGTTTCAATATTCGGGTCGGGCCCTAGGGGTACCCCTAGGGGCTCGGGGGCTGAAAAATCATCCGAAATGAAATGTTGATTTTTTCGCACATTAGCACATTCACATGTATTAATGGCATTTTAAAGTGAGCTTTCGTAATTTGAAGGCCCAGATCGCGGTTAAATCGGCCAAATACTCCCCAAAATAATCACTTTTTCGCTTGTTTTGGACTCTCACGAAGTTCTCGCTAAAGCAAAATAATAGGAAAAGTGGATTTTGACTTTTTGGGGGATAGCCCTTGGAATAAGGTTTCCAACGCCCCTTGAATCGGCCAAATCGGACAAATAGCGTAGAAGTTATGGCAAAAATAGTGGAACTGCGCAAAACGGGACCCGATGCAAAAACAATTTTGGCCATAACTTCTTCGTTTCTCGTCCGATTCGGTCGATCTTTATGTCCACAGAATCCTTATCTAAAAGCCTAAGGCCACTAATGATCGAAATTCTTGTCCATCGTGCCGAGCAAAGAGTTTCAATATTCGGGTCGGGCCCTAGGGGTACCCCTAGGGGCTCGGGGGCTGAAAAATCATCCGAAATGAAATGTTGATTTTTTCGCACATTAGCACATTCACATGTATTAATGGCATTTTAAAGTGAGCTTTCGTAATTTGAAGGCCCAGATCGCGGTTAAATCGGCCAAATACTCCCCAAAATAATCACTTTTTCGCTTGTTTTGGACTCTCACGAAGTTCTCGCTAAAGCAAAATAATAGGAAAAGTGGATTTTGACTTTTTGGGGGATAGCCCTTGGAATAAGGTTTCCAACGCCCCTTGAATCGGCCAAATCGGACAAATAGCGTAGAAGTTATGGCAAAAATAGTGGAACTGCGCAAAACGGGACCCGATGCAAAAACAATTTTGGCCATAACTTCTTCGTTTCTCGTCCGATTCGGTCGATCTTTATGTCCACAGAATCCTTATCTAAAAGCCTAAGGCCACTAATGATCGAAATTCTTGTCCATCGTGCCGAGCAAAGAGTTTCAATATTCGGGTCGGGCCCTAGGGGTACCCCTAGGGGCTCGGGGGCTGAAAAATCATCCGAAATGAAATGTTGATTTTTTCGCACATTAGCACATTCACATGTATTAATGGCATTTTAAAGTGAGCTTTCGTAATTTGAAGGCCCAGATCGCGGTTAAATCGGCCAAATACTCCCCAAAATAATCACTTTTTCGCTTGTTTTGGACTCTCACGAAGTTCTCGCTAAAGCAAAATAATAGGAAAAGTGGATTTTGACTTTTTGGGGGATAGCCCTTGGAATAAGGTTTCCAACGCCCCTTGAATCGGCCAAATCGGACAAATAGCGTAGAAGTTATGGCAAAAATAGTGGAACTGCGCAAAACGGGACCCGATGCAAAAACAATTTTGGCCATAACTTCTTCGTTTCTCGTCCGATTCGGTCGATCTTTATGTCCACAGAATCCTTATCTAAAAGCCTAAGGCCACTAATGATCGAAATTCTTGTCCATCGTGCCGAGCAAAGAGTTTCAATATTCGGGTCGGGCCCTAGGGGTACCCCTAGGGGCTCGGGGGCTGAAAAATCATCCGAAATGAAATGTTGATTTTTTCGCACATTAGCACATTCACATGTATTAATGGCATTTTAAAGTGAGCTTTCGTAATTTGAAGGCCCAGATCGCGGTTAAATCGGCCAAATACTCCCCAAAATAATCACTTTTTCGCTTGTTTTGGACTCTCACGAAGTTCTCGTAAAGCAAAATAATAGGAAAAGTGGATTTTGACTTTTTGGGGGATAGCCCTTGGAATAAGGTTTCCAACGCCCCTTGAATCGGCCAAATCGGACAAATAGCGTAGAAGTTATGGCAAAAATAGTGGAACTGCGCAAAACGGGACCCGATGCAAAAACAATTTTGGCCATAACTTCTTCGTTTCTCGTCCGATTCGGTCGATCTTTATGTCCACAGAATCCTTATCTAAAAGCCTAAGGCCACTAATGATCGAAATTCCTTGTCCATCGTGCCGAGCAAAGAGTTTCAATATTCGGGTCGGGCCC
>JANLIY010000420.1:0-35166 GCA_029490685.1 Schizonepeta tenuifolia
GCTCTGAAGAGCATGTATAATGCAGAGAAGATCGGGAAACGACAGGTCATGATCAGGCCTTCTTCGAAAGTGATCGTCAAGTTCCTTCTTGTTATGCAGAAGCACGGTTTGCTTCTCCTTTAGTTACATCCAGTTTTTGTTTCGTCTCAATCTATTCCACGACAAGTTTCTCATGTGAATTTGCTTAACAGGGTACATTGGTGAGTTTGAGTATGTTGATGACCACAGATCCGGAAAAATTGTGGTTGAGCTGAATGGAAGAGTCAACAAATGCGGTGTGATCAGTCCCCGTTTTGATGTTGGCGTTAAGGAAATTGAGCCTTGGACTGCAAGACTTCTTCCATCAAGACAGGTTGAATTACAATCTCAAGACCTATATATATTTGTTCATTTGAATACAGCTAAGTTCGTTTCAATGGCGGTGGTTGTCCATTGAAATCCTAATTAACTGTTTGGAGTTTCTATAATAAGTTGTAGAATATAATTTGTTATGCACTAAGATCTTATGATATGTTGATTGCAGTTTGGTTATATCGTGCTGACAACATCCTGCTGGAATCATGGATCACGAAGAGGCTCGTAGGAAAAACGTTGGGGGAAAGGTTCTCGGGTTCTTTTACTAGGGGTGATGCCTTTTGCGTTTGTTTTCTTTTTCTTGAAAGAATTTTCTGTTGAAGATATGCATCAAGGGCGACGCATGAGGTTAATTATCTTTTGAAGTTATCGTTGATGTAATGACATTTAATGTTGCATTTGTTAGAAAATTTTAGGAGGGATACATATTTTGTGATGGACTAGTTTCTTGGGTTTGACAGAAAGAGAAGACATGGCCTGTTTCTTTCACATGATATAACAACTGCTATTAGCCTTTGTTGAAACTAAAATTAGCTGTCTTAGCAATAATCAGAGGTTAGAATAATCTGCCCAATTAAGTTTTATGTTATTTTTTATGATGACATGTCTTTCCTTAGGTAGAGCTTTATTTTGTGGCATTACTTTAGAAATAAGTATTAACTACATGTTTACATGTAACCTAATCCTCAATAGGTGTTTGTGCAATAGACTTAATCCTGCAATTGTTGAATTATATTAAGCGTAAGTTAGCGTGTATTATAAATGTCAAATGATAAAATCATAAATAATTGTGTATATCATCCACTATTAAAAGTACTGTTAACACTAAACATGTCTAGTTGCGGCTGCGGGTGTCAAATAATAGAAAGGTTTGGAAACTAAGGATATATTTTCCTTAGAAGGAATTTCGTAGATAATATATAGATCGTTAGAAGTATAGTTTTCGCGTTCAAAGCCTAAGGTTCAAACCCTACTATTTCCCCTTTACTATATCACCCAAAAAAAAAGTCGGAAAAACATCAAGTTATCCTGCAAACAAATGAAGAAAGAGGATCTAATTTTAGAGTAACAGATGTTCGATGTTTTTTAGCTGTCCATCCATATTATCCGAAATTTGACGCAACAGAGAAGTGGAGGATGAAAAATTTACATATGAGCTGACCACCACAACCTAGACCATAAGCTTTAAAAGCTTTCAATTAATTTTGAGTTTTAAAAGTCATTTGATTCATTTCGATGATAGAGTGGATACGCATAAAAATCCCCAATCGGAAATTTGACCAGTCGCTATCTGTGATCTTAAATAAGAGATGATATCTGGTGCAACCGGTCTCTTCCCATGAGACCGGATCCGGGTCGGGTTTGACCTGTTGACCGATTATTTTTTCTCGATTTTTTTTTTATTTTCAAATTTTTTCCGGCTCTGTCTTCGTTCTGATTACTAATATAAGGATAATCGTCGGACAATAATTTTAACTTTTTCGACTCGCTCCGAGCCCTTCGACTCCCCTCGTTCGAATCTTGACCAAAGAAAAAGCGTCAAACAGAAAAAAAGAAGAGGCAAACAAAAAAAAGGTAGGAAAATGTGACTTTTTTTTTAAAATATTGAAATTAAAAAAAATTGAAAAAAAACTGAAAATAAATAAAAAAACTGAAATTCAGAAAAATGAATTAAAAGACAATTGAAATTAAAAAAAAATCGGAAAAATAAATAAATCAATAAATAAAATAAATTTTAAGCGCGTGTAATACACACGCGCCGTGTGTAGGTAACTGACGCGTGTACTACATGGCGCGTCCCATGCAACATGTCGCATATTAGATTTCGCCCTTAAATAAATATACCGACTTTTGACTACTCCTATTTAGGACCATTTCCAACCCTTATCCAATCACTTAAATTTGCTTAAATTTATATCAAATGCTCAACCATTACCCAAACAAATAAACAAATTCATTAATCAGACTCAAAATTATCTCTTAACCAAACAAAGAATCTCACATTCAAATAGTCGAACATAAATTACGCGTAGCAGATTGCCAATAGCATGAGCTGTTTTATTAGCAGATCAAAAAGTATGAAAGGTCTGAATAATTAGACCTATTAAGCACTACCCAAGCAATGCAATTTCAGTCTATAACCAATGAAGTTTCGGGTTCAAACTTCATAACTTCTCCTTTCCATGCTAAAAAAAGAGGTAAACACTATTTACTATTCACTTACTTGGATTGGGTCAGAGTGAGTCCATGTACTTTCTAAATTTTGAATAGTACTCCATTCTTCCCTGATATATCTTCTTATCTTTTCTTTTTGAAATGTCTCTAATATATCTAGCTATTTTTTGATATATCCCACAACTATTTATTATTCCATACCCTTACTTTATCAACTTATTTACCTAAAATACTACATATGTCCCAACACTATCTCAATTACTCCCTCTGTCCCGTTCATAATGCAACATATTCCTTATTGGGGTATCACATTTATCTTGCAACGTTTCCTTTTATAGAAATCAGTTTAACTACTTTATTCACTTTAAAACCACTTTATATCACATCAATAACACTTTATTCACTTTAAAACCACTTTATATTACATCAACAACACTTTATTTACTTTAAAAATATTTCATATCACTTTATTAATACACTAATAACCATCTTTACTCTTAATACTCTTTTTCTTAATACCCGTGCCGAAAAGTTTTGTTGTGTTATGAATGGGACGGAGGGAGTAATTAATAATATCACTCCTTCAATGTGAGACTTATTCTTCACTCAACAAACTCAACCACTTTTTATCCACTCACAATCAATCCAACAACTTTTTTTCTTAATCTCTGTGTCACTCCCTCCTAGGAAGATATAATAGGAACGGAGGGAGCAGTATTTTAAATTATACCGTAAATTTAATTATTTACCTTTATAATTTGTCTTTATATTTCTGGTTTTAGTTACTTGTTAGGATATGTTTGGTTAAAAGTATTGATAAATTTTATCTATACTTAAATTGTAAATAACATTATTAAGCAAAAAGTTGTTACAATTAAGTTACAATTTATGATCAGTCTAGATATGACATTTTTTTATGTCGTGGAACCCGCAGCCTCTATTTTCGGTGCGTACTGGGTAAACCTTATCCCTTGTACAATAGCCTGCAAACTACACAGGATATATAAACCACACTTTTTAAATACAAGTGTAACATGATCAATCTATAAAGCATTCAAATGCCCACTTTTACCTCTAGTCCATCCCAAACAAACTTAGATATGACATATTCGGACCGATTAGTGACGTTCTTTCTTCATGTTATATAGAAAGATCGGTGAAAAGCCTTGTATGAGACACGTCAGCACAATTTTTTTGTGATTTTTTTGGACCTCATGATCATTTATTTTAGATCGATAAATAGTGGTGTCCCCATCCTAGCTAACAATGCACCTCATAAATAAGCCTGAAATGTGTATACAAGGATTGGTAAATGATTTCTTTGACATATATGAAAACCTAACTCGATAAAATGTCATGTGCCGTTCACTTTTTTATGTTACAAATTTTATCACGCTTTATATTGTTACACAACTAGTAATAGCTAATTGAATAAACTTTAAAAGTTATAAATAAGGGGACATTCAAGCGGTGCGATTTTGATCTATAAACAGTGAGGTCTGGATTAGAACCCCATTATCCCCTTTTTCTATTTCAAAAAAGTAAATACTATAAAATACAGTTTTTATATGGTTTTTATACATGATGATGATGATTTTTATTATTAGTAGTTTTTTAATAGCCCTAACAAACATAATGTGTGTTTCGGTTGAGGCACACCTCATCTGATTTCTTGCAAATCCTCCATGATTTATGGGAATTTATTAATTATGATACGTTTTTTTTTTGTTGGCCTTACAATTAAGCGTCTTAGGTAAACTTCACAAACTTTTGTTCAATAGACCCCGGTCACTGTGATATGCGAGTTATATAGTACTTCCTTCGTTGCGAAACAAGTGACTCGTTTTTTTATATCGGAGTGTCCCATAATAAGTGGTTTGTTTCCAAATAAGGAAACAATTATCCCTTTAAAAGTTGTGGTTCATACCACTTTACCCAATTTTTACCCTTCACCTTCATACTCGTGTATAAAAGAAATGTGCTACTTGGTCCAGGACAGAAGAAGTAATTCTTTTAGGTGATGATTGGTACATATGAATGGAATGACCTCGGTAATGGAATGATCAGATGAGAATGAAATGAAGAATGATATTCCTATGGCTGGTATACACAAGGAATGAAATGATTTTTTTTTAATTATTTTTTCATAATTGATATAATTAGTTTAATAATAACTGTAATATTAAATAATAATAATAAATTATTATTTTAATATTATTTATTATTTTAATAATTGATGTTGTTGTTACAGATCCAACACATCAATTATTAAAATAATAAATAATATTAAAATAATAATTTATTATTATTATTTAATATTACAGTTATTATTAAACTAATTATATCAATTATGAAAAAATAATTAAAAAAAAATCATTTCATTCCTTGTGTATACCAGCCATAGGAATATCATTCTTCATTTCATTCTCATCTGATCATTCCATTACCGAGGTCATTCCATTCATATGTACCAATCATCACCTAAAAGAATTACTTCTTCTGTCCTGGACCAAGTAGCACATTTCTTTTATACACGAGTATGAAGGTGAAGGGTAAAAATTGGGTAAAGTGGTATGAACCACAACTTTTAAAGGGATAATTGTTTCCTTATTTGGAAACAAACCACTTATTATGGGGACACTCCGATATAAAAAAACGAGTCACTTGTTTCGCAACGAAGGAAGTACTATATAACTCGCATATCACAGTGACCGGGGTCTATTGAACAAAAGTTTGTGAAGTTTACCTAAGACGCTTAATTGTAAGGCCAACAAAAAAAAACGTATCATAATTAATAAATTCCCATAAATCATGGAGGATTTGCAAGAAATCAGATGAGGTGTGCCTCAACCGAAACACACATTATGTTTGTTAGGGCTATTAAAAAACTACTAATAATAAAAATCATCATCATCATGTATAAAAACCATATAAAAACTGTATTTTATAGTATTTACTTTTTTGAAATAGAAAAAGGGGATAATGGGGTTCTAATCCAGACCTCACTGTTTATAGATCAAAATCGCACCGCTTGAATGTCCCCTATTTATAACTTTTAAAGTTTATTCAATTAGCTATTACTAGTTGTGTAACAATATAAAGCGTGATAAAATTTGTAACATAAAAAAGTGAACGGCACATGACATTTTATCGAGTTAGGTTTTCATATATGTCAAAGAAATCATTTACCAATCCTTGTATACACATTTCAGGCTTATTTATGAGGTGCATTGTTAGCTAGGATGGGGACACCACTATTTATCGATCTAAAATAAATGATCATGAGGTCCAAAAAAATCACAAAAAAATTGTGCTGACGTGTCTCATACAAGGCTTTTCACCGATCTTTCTATATAACATGAAGAAAGAACGTCACTAATCGGTCCGAATATGTCATATCTAAGTTTGTTTGGGATGGACTAGAGGTAAAAGTGGGCATTTGAATGCTTTATAGATTGATCATGTTACACTTGTATTTAAAAAGTGTGGTTTATATATCCTGTGTAGTTGCAGGCTATTGTACAAGGGATAAGGTTTACCCAGTACGCACCGAAATAGAGGCTGCGGGTTCCACGACATAAAAAAATGTCATATCTAGACTGATCATAAATTGTAACTTAATTGTAACAACTTTTTGCTTAATAATGTTATTTACAATTTAAGTATAGATAAAATTTATCAATACTTTTAACCAAACATATCCTAACAAGTAACTAAAACCAGAAATATAAAGACAAATTATAAAGGTAAATAATTAAATTTACGGTATAATTTAAAATACTGCTCCCTCCGTTCCTATTATATCTTCCTAGGAGGGAGTGACACAGAGATTAAGAAAAAAAGTTGTTGGATTGATTGTGAGTGGATAAAAAGTGGTTGAGTTTGTTGAGTGAAGAATAAGTCTCACATTGAAGGAGTGATATTATTAATTACTCCCTCCGTCCCATTCATAACACAACAAAACTTTTCGGCACGGGTATTAAGAAAAAGAGTATTAAGAGTAAAGATGGTTATTAGTGTATTAATAAAGTGATATGAAATATTTTTAAAGTAAATAAAGTGTTGTTGATGTAATATAAAGTGGTTTTAAAGTGAATAAAGTGTTATTGATGTGATATAAAGTGGTTTTAAAGTGAATAAAGTAGTTAAACTGATTTCTATAAAAGGAAACGTTGCAAGATAAATGTGATACCCCAATAAGGAATATGTTGCATTATGAACGGGACAGAGGGAGTAATTGAGATAGTGTTGGGACATATGTAGTATTTTAGGTAAATAAGTTGATAAAGTAAGGGTATGGAATAATAAATAGTTGTGGGATATATCAAAAAATAGCTAGATATATTAGAGACATTTCAAAAAGAAAAGATAAGAAGATATATCAGGGAAGAATGGAGTACTATTCAAAATTTAGAAAGTACATGGACTCACTCTGACCCAATCCAAGTAAGTGAATAGTAAATAGTGTTTACCTCTTTTTTTTAGCATGGAAAGGAGAAGTTATGAAGTTTGAACCCGAAACTTCATTGGTTATAGACTGAAATTGCATTGCTTGGGTAGTGCTTAATAGGTCTAATTATTCAGACCTTTCATACTTTTTGATCTGCTAATAAAACAGCTCATGCTATTGGCAATCTGCTACGCGTAATTTATGTTCGACTATTTGAATGTGAGATTCTTTGTTTGGTTAAGAGATAATTTTGAGTCTGATTAATGAATTTGTTTATTTGTTTGGGTAATGGTTGAGCATTTGATATAAATTTAAGCAAATTTAAGTGATTGGATAAGGGTTGGAAATGGTCCTAAATAGGAGTAGTCAAAAGTCGGTATATTTATTTAAGGGCGAAATCTAATATGCGACATGTTGCATGGGACGCGCCATGTAGTACACGCGTCAGTTACCTACACACGGCGCGTGTGTATTACACGCGCTTAAAATTTTATTTTATTTATTGATTTATTTATTTTCCGATTTTTTTTTAATTTCAATTGTCTTTTAATTCATTTTTCTGAATTTCAGTTTTTTTATTTATTTTCAGTTTTTTTTCAATTTTTTTTAATTTCAATATTTTAAAAAAAAAGTCACATTTTCCTACCTTTTTTTTGTTTGCCTCTTCTTTTTTTCTGTTTGACGCTTTTTCTTTGGTCAAGATTCGAACGAGGGGAGTCGAAGGGCTCGGAGCGAGTCGAAAAAGTTAAAATTATTGTCCGACGATTATCCTTATATTAGTAATCAGAACGAAGACAGAGCCGGAAAAAAATTTGAAAATAAAAAAAAAATCGAGAAAAAAATAATCGGTCAACAGGTCAAACCCGACCCGGATCCGGTCTCATGGGAAGAGACCGGTTGCACCAGATATCATCTCTTATTTAAGATCACAGATAGCGACTGTCAAATTTCCGATTGGGGATTTTTATGCGTATCCACTCTATCATCGAAATGAATCAAATGACTTTTAAAACTCAAATTAATTGAAAGCTTTTAAAGCTTATGGTCTAGGTTGTGGTGGTCAGCTCATATTGTAAATTTTTCATCCTCCACTTCTCTGTTGCGTCAAATTTCGGATAATATGGATGGACAGCTAAAAAACATCGAACATCTGTTACTCTAAAATTAGATCCTCTTTCTTCATTTGTTTGCAGGATAACTTGATGTTTTTCCGACTTTTTTTTTGGGTGATATAGTAAAGGGGAAATAGTAGGGTTTGAACCTTAGGCTTTGAACGCGAAAACTATACTTCTAACGATCTATATATTATCTACGAAATTCCTTCTAAGGAAAATATATCCTTAGTTTCCAAACCTTTCTATTATTTGACACCCGCAGCCGCAACTAGACATGTTTAGTGTTAACAGTACTTTTAATAGTGGATGATATACACAATTATTTATGATTTTATCATTTGACATTTATAAATACACGCTAACTTACGCTTAATATAATTCAACAATTGCAGGATTAAGTCTATTGCACAAACACCTATTGAGGATTAGGTTACATGTAAACATGTAGTTAATACTTATTTCTAAAGTAATGCCACAAAATAAAGCTCTACCTAAGGAAAGACATGTCATCATAAAAATAACATAAAACTTAATTGGGCAGATTTATTCTAACCTCTGATTATTGCTAAGACAGCTAATTTTAGTTTCAACAAAGGCTAATAGCAGTTGTTATATCATGTGAAAGAAACAGGCCATGTCTTCTCTTTCTGTCAAACCCAAGAAACTAGTCCATCACAAAATATGTATCCCTCCTAAAATTTTCTAACAAATGCAACATTAAATGTCATTACATCAACGATAACTTCAAAAGATAATTAACCTCATGCGTCGCCCTTGATGCATATCTTCAACAGAAAATTCTTTCAAGAAAAAGAAAACAAACGCAAAAGGCATCACCCCTAGTAAAAGAACCCGAGAACCTTTCCCCCAACGTTTTTCCTACGAGCCTCTTCGTGATCCATGATTCCAGCAGATGTTGTCAGCACGATATAACCAAACTGCAATCAACATATCATAAGATCTTAGTGCATAACAAATTATATTCTACAACTTATTATAGAAACTCCAAACAGTTAATTAGGATTTCAATGGACAACCACCGCCATTGAAACGAACTTAGCTGTATTCAAATGAACAAATATATATAGGTCTTGAGATTGTAATTCAACCTGTCTTGATGGAAGAAGTCTTGCAGTCCAAGGCTCAATTTCCTTAACGCCAACATCAAAACGGGGACTGATCACACCGCATTTGTTGACTCTTCCATTCAGCTCAACCACAATTTTTCCGGATCTGTGGTCATCAACATACTCAAACTCACCAATGTACCCTGTTAAGCAAATTCACATGAGAAACTTGTCGTGGAATAGATTGAGACGAAACAAAAACTGGGATGTAACTAAAGGAGAAGCAAAACCGTGCTTCTGCATAACAAGAAGGAACTTGACGATCACTTTCGAAGAAGGCCTGATCATGACCTGTCGTTTCCCGATCTTCTCTGCATTATACATGCTCTTCAGAGCATCATTCAGCACACTGACTCTCATTTTCTAAGGTTAACTGATCCAAAATAAATTAAAATCGATTATTATAGGAGGCAATAAGATCAAACTCCAGAAACTATCTACCTAATTACAATCGGGAAGGTGAAATTGATAAAAGTATGATGCAAAATGAGAATTCCATCACAATAGTCAATAAACAATATCATAATATAGACTAAAATACAGCTTATGAAATAGTAGAAAATTAGTTAGCTAAAAATTATCAAAATCTTCAACCAAATAATGAATGTACAACTTTTTCCTAAACCATAATTCCTACAAAATCTATGAAATTTTAAGCAACCGCATCCACATTTCCACTGTTTTGCTAAATCGAATGGCGATGGATCGCAATGGTTTCTAAATCCCCAAATACGCAGGCAAAAACTCCAATTGTTCTAATGAAAAGTAATAAGGGAAAAAACAAAATTGTAAGATCATTGTAAAACGAAGCAATCATAGAAACTCGAACAACAAATTACCTACAAAAAAAACTGCGTCGGGCGGAGAACGGCAGCGGGCGGCGGGCGGCGGATTGAAGAAGCAGAGACGCAAGTGAGAAATAAACAAAGATGTAGGGTTTTAAAGACGCCGCCCTATGTGGTTCCCTAGTTTTCCTTCGTTTGCGAAATTCTATTTTTGATTTTATGCGCAATACTCCCTCCATCCATTAATTCTCTATCCACTTGCTCCATTTTATTATTCATTAATTTTGTACCTATTTATATAAAAGTACTCATCTATCCTTACTAATTCATGTTATTTTCTATCCTTTGCCACTTGGACCCACATCTTTATTCCACTAACTACTACTTTATCACTATCTTTTTCGCTATGGACCCACCACTAACAACCTTTATTCCACTAACTACTATTTTATCACTACCCCTCAAAAACAATTTTATCCCACCAACTCCGCTTTATCAGCTTTTCTTAAGCTCCGTGCCAGCACCAAATAGGTACAGAATTAATGGACGGAGGGAGTATATAATCTGTAATTATGCATATTTATTTAATCTATATAATTAAACTAGTAAAACAAATTAATTATGAAAAATAATTTACTGCTAAATCTTATTAATTAATTAATTTTTATTAAATAGTTGTCTATCATTAATTTACATGCAATTGTATTCAATGATTCATTAATTTTCATTCTAATTCGCTTCATACTCCCTCCATTCACAATTCAAGTTCCTACTTAGGCTGTCCGTAACCGGGTTCGAGCAAGGGTGCTCGAGCCGGTATCGAGCAGGGGGGTTCGAGATAGGTGCGTGGCGGAGGGGAAGAGCTCGAGCACAACTCGAGCATGGCGCGTGGCCTCACGCACGGGACGATTTTTTAAAAAATAAAAATAAAAAACGGTCGGCGCGTGTAATACACGCGCCAACGTTAAAAATTTGAAATGCAACGGCTGGATTTTTTCCGGCAACGGCTAGTTGGCTGGTTTTCTTTTTATTTTTATTTTACCTATAAATACCCATTTCATCTCCCTCATTTTCACACCTCTCATTTCTTTCATCTCTCATTTTTTTTATCTCCTTAATTTCTCCAACAAATTCATCCCCAAAAAAGTTATGGATCTCAACAATCCATACAACTGGTTCGGCGACAATGCCGACGACATGAACTATTTCACGGGGGCGGGGCTTGATTCAATCAACCTCAACACTCCGACCTCCGTCGAATCCTACCCATCGTTCTTCCCCGACGCCGACAGTCCGGCGACAAACACAGAGGATCGCCTCATTGTGGCATCGCCGCCGTCCCAGTTCGAGTTCGTCTTGGGTCGATATGGCGACCGACTTACCCAGTTCGCCGAGGCCAAGCATGAGATCGCGGTGGCGATGCGTGAATCAGCTCGAGCGAAGCTGGAAAATGCACGCATCCGGGCCGAATATGTTCAGCAGAGACGTGATGCGACCGACTTGGAAGTTGTCTCTAGGGACACGAGATTTATGACGCCGGAGCAGCAGGAAGTTCACCGGAAGATGGTGGAGGAGGTGAAGCTACGTCGGAGGTGGGCGTAGTTTTATTCGTCGGATGTAGTGTCTTTTTATTAATTACTGTATTTTAATTTATGTAAATTTTCCAATTTTCAAATATTAATGGAAAATTCGTATTATTTATTTTTTAGTGTATTTTAATTTATTTACAAATAGATGAATTAATTTCATAAATGAAAATGAAGAATTGTTTAATATTAAAGATAGAGCACCCTTAGAGCACCCTTGAGTTACAGGAGTAGAGTACTCTAAGGGTGCTCTAGTGCTAGACCACCCCTTAGAGCAAGGGTTGCAGATAGCCTTACCCACTTTTTTTTGTCCACAATTTAAGTCCTTACTTACTTTTTTGTACAATTATACTCTCGTACTTTTTCTTTATTTACTATCATTTGTCATTGATGACCCCACCTCACAACAACTTTATTCCTACTTTTTGGTCAATACCACTATTTTTTGGTCAATATCACTATTTTTTGTCATTATCCACTATCCCTACATTCTAACTTTTACCCCACTCAAAATAACTTTTCAACTTTTCTTAATCTCCGTACCGGAAGCAAAATGAGAACTTAAATTGTGGACGGAGGGAGTATTATTTATGTTATATTAATTTATGTATTTATATATTTATTCATTTATTCTTGTGGACATACCACTTTCTAATTTCTCATTCTCCAAATTATCTTCTTTAATATATTTATTTTTATTTTTGAAGTGTTACTTAATTTTGGTGCGAGAGACCAACAACAATGATTGTTTTTTCTTTTGTAGATCAGAAGAATAAAATATTATATGTATTTTATATTAAGATAAAATTATTTTGTAATGTCATTTAATTTCTTCCAAATATTTTATCTTAAATTTTAAATTATTATTAATTGAGTTGATATTACTTTTTATACATTAAAAAAAAAATTAAAGTATTGTTCATTCAACGCGGGAAACCATCCTCTATACACCTGTACGGATTTTTGCTTAAAACACAACTTTGTTTACTCCACAATTGTGAAACTCAGTTGGAGTAGTCGCACGGTCAGGTATACAATTGATTTCTTTGACTGTGGGTCAACTGTATTGATGCTGACTGAGGTTTTAAGTGCGGTGCGAAAGTTCGGTGGAAATTTTTGTTCACTCGTTTTTAGAGAAAATCCAATTTGAAGATCAAGTTCGCAAAACTATTAGTGCAATTTGTAAATATGCTTGAGTGTTAGTTCGAAGTTAGTGATAAATAGAAACTTAAAGAACAATAAACACAAGGGAATTTTACGTGGTTAAGAGTTGAACTCCTACGTCCACGACCAACTTTCTTGTTGGTAATCCATTATGCAGTTTTTGCACACTACAAAAGTGTAACCACTTGGTTTGCACGTACCAAGCAACCTAGTACGGCTATTTTGCGGGCACAACAAGACCTAACCTCTTTGTTTGCGGGTATAAAGAAACCTAGAATCTTTTAAACTGGGTAACTGTTAGAAAAAGGGTTTTGAAAAATTTCCATCTAAGAAAATCAACACACAACAAGTGGTGACTTCCTCTTCTAATACTAGACTATGATGAAAGTGTTTAGGCTTAGAAATGAAGTAATGGACTTCTAAGGCTCAATTGAAGAGGTAGATTCTAGGAGAGCTAAGAAATATAAGAAAGCACAAGGAGAGGAAAGAACTCTAGAACTTGTAAGCTTCAATTTTTTCTGGATGTTGTAAACTCGCAATCTTCTCGTGGAATCAGTAGTTTTCATGTTGAGAGTGAGCCTCTATTTATAGGCGGAGAAGTCGAATTAGCCGTTGGAAAGAGTCATTTGACCTTTGCCATTAAAGCAATGTGCTCTTCTCACAAGTCTACAAACTTTCCCAAAATGACAATTGTGAAGCTTGCTTTCGAACTGCACATCTTCTATGTCGGCCCAAATTAGGAAATAACATTCTATCAAACTTTCACGTGATCTTGTGCTTTTTGAATTTGAATTGTGATCCAAGTCTTCACTTCGATCTTCTTCTCATTTATGACTGCCATGGTTATGAGCATAGTTAATAAACTAACTGTGTCGCTCAAGTTTCAGAGTCAACTGTGATATCTTATGACTTGATCAGACAAACTTCATCTTCAACTTTTCTCTCAGTTCGAGACCTCTAAAGATAAAAATCTTTACGCTCAAACATCATTGAACTTATCTAAAAACTCAAAGACACATTTACTCGGTTGAGGTCCGTTGGATTTTGATATTAATTTTTTCAACACTTGGTGTATTGTATAAGTGGAGATTATTGTAAAAAAAATTAAATAAATATACATGTGCTACACTCACTCTTAACATGATAATATTTTAATAATATAATTAATATTATTATGTGAATAGTGTAGTACACTCCCACAAGAATTTTCCATTATCGTACTCCCTTTATCTGTGATATAAAACTCTATTTACCCTATTCATTTGTGCACATAAAAAGGTGTTACTTCACTTTCCCCACATTTTTCACTAATATCAAATAGTAAGATAATATTCTATTCGCAACAATTTTCACTCTCATTTTACTGCATCTGTCACGTTACTCTTGTCTTGAATTCTACTTTGAGTTGTTCCGTTATTCATGTCTTGTTTTCTTATTTGGAAATAATTAGGGGAGGATTATGGCCCAATTAATTTGTTAAACAACCCACTTTACGCATTTCATATTGTTTTTCGTCTAATTTTCTTTGTTATTCACTATTCACTCTCTCTTTACCAATATTTATACCCACTTTATTTTACTATTCTCTCTCTCTCTCTCTCTCTCTCTCTCTCTCTCTCTCTCTCTCTCTCTCTATATATATATATATATATATATATCCACTTTATTTCACTATACTAAATCCAGTAAACACAATCTTTAATACACGTGCCCAAAAGAAATCAGATAATTCTAACGGGACAGTTGGAGTACTTTTTTCACTCACAACATGTAAGACCATTATTCCACTTGCAATAACTCTTACAAGTGGAGCTCTCCACTCATAACAATTTTAACTTTCAATTCCCCTTTTCCACTCTTACAAGTGGGACTTTTATTCTACTCAACACATTTAGCTTTCATTTCACCTTTCCACTCTCAACAAGTAGACTTTAATTCCACTCACAATAACTCTGACAGTTTTCTTTATCTTCGTACCAGCAAGAACTTTATATCGTGGAAGGTGGAAGGAAGAAGTAATATTTATTGTTGATTATTAGTAATATTACTACATTATATAGAATAGTTATTTGAAAATTTTAATTTTTTATATTGATGTTTAATCACTTAAAGTATCTACAATGGTATCATTCTTTTAGATCTTACCAGGAAGTCTCTCGTTTTCCCCCACAGTGATGTTATGAAAATTATAATGGTTACCCTTTTTTCTATTTTATAATTAATTTATAAATGCAAATTTTATTGAATTGAATTTAATAAATAAATAAATGCACTAGTCTCGACCAAGTTTAGGGATTTGTGGAAACTTATTAATGTTGATGATTTTAATTCTCTATATTTATCTTTTTTATTGTGGTTTTAGCTTAATTTTAGATTATTGATCATCTTTCTTGCATGCAAAGTATTTGTGAAATTTCATAATAGGGTTGACATCAAAATTGTACAACATACATGGTTTCGAGATTTGGTAAGTGATAAATTCATGTGTGGAAGCAATTAATCTTTGCGTGCTTTTGGGAGTTAGACTCTCGTCTTGAGTTTTAGCCGAGATAGTCGAGAGTTTGATGTACTTTTGTTAGCTATTGAGAGAGGTTTAGTGAATAGTGTGTTTTCTTCTCAAAATTGAGATTAAATATGATTAAATGAATAGAAGGTTAATTTCATCATCATTACGAGTGTAAGTTCTTGGCTGTCTTGTGCTTTATTATTGTCTTATTTGATCATTTATTTCTTTAATTTCAATAACATTGCCTTTACCACAAAGAATATCATTACAAGTAAGCTAGTTTAACACAAATAATATGGACGTCATTTGCTTGGTAGTTATAACAAAATTATTTTGAAAGTGAAAATGTTTAATATCTAATTAAATTCAAAAAAATTGTCTCATCTTCATTTATTATTTTTAATATTTTTAGATCAATTTTAATCCGTATGGTTCATTATTTCTAAACTAAAGATTAGAAGAGATAGAAAGATAACTTATCATTTTTTTTTATAATATGCCTCAATTTAATTTCTATAGTCACTGATTCTCCCATCTCCAGTTAAGATTTTTCTTTTTTTTAGTTTATTTTTAATCCATATACTTTATTAAGATTATTAAAAAATTTAGTAGTTATAAAAATTTATTTTGAAAGTAAGAGTTTTTAGTATGTAATTATATTAGAAAAAATTGTTCCATGATTCTCCCGTGTTAATTTACTATCTTTGAACCTTTCAATTTAATCCATACACTTCAGTAAGATTCAACAAAATTGTCCTGCGATTCTCCTGTCTTTATTTACTTTTTTTTATCCTTTTTTGTTTAATTTTAATCAACATATTATTTATTTACTTGGTAATTATAAAAAGTTATTTTGAAAGTGAAAATCTTTCTTATCTAATTAAATTCAAGAAAATCGTTCTGCGATTCTCCCATCTTCATTTACTACTTTTGATCATTTTAGTTCAATTTAATTTACATGCTGCAATAAGATTCAAGAAAATTTCAAGTTGTATATCAATGCGTGGAGATATATCTATATATTATCAAATTAAGATGGTGATAAACCTAAAAATTGTGTTATTTTTGTGTGTCTTTTGCTTGAGTCTTGTGTGTGTTTAGAGTCTTTTTATGTGTTTGGGATGATACAAGTAGGAGAAAGTGGTGCATAGCAGGACAAGTGGCATTGTGGGCATAATCCGGTGAAAATCTACTTAAAAGGCATTGGGAACGATACGATGCAAATGGGCAAGAGGTTGAAGTTTGCAGCTTGGGCAACATAGTTATTATTTGGAGTGAAGCTATAAAGTGAAGTAGTACCCCTCCGCCTCCAATATCTTTATGCCGAAAAGAAATTATCTGGAGTGGTGTAGATCGTGAGTAAGACAAACACCTTAGTGGTCAAGACAGATTGGAAGTAGTCATGGGTAGCAAGCATGACTTCCTCTCCAAGGAAGAAGATAACGATGGAAACATTCCACATTTATCTTGAAGAGTCTGATTAGCATCAAATCCACCAAGGAGAAGGAAAGCGATCTAAGTTTCGATCAAACAAGGAAAGAAGGTCGATGCTCGACTGGAGTCTAACCCATGAAGGACAATGCCTTGAAACCTAGTTCATGCCTATATATATGGCTGCAATTTATTTTGTAGTTATCGATCTTTATCACGTTTACTTTGAAAGTTGAGAGGAGCAAAGAAGTCCTACGAGCAATACTTTAATATTCTGCTTTAGTTTTTGCTGGTTGTTTTTGCCAACATAATTTTTGTTTTGCTAGATTACAGTTCATATTTTAGTTTATTGCCAAGTATATTTTCATTTACTTCTTTTGTGTTGATTTCGATTTACTTTATGTCTAGCTAATTTCATAAGCCTAGATTGGGCAAGATGATTTGAGCATAAACTGAAATACTCGAGAGGTCTAACTTGGGCGTGATAATAGCATGTTATATTCCTGAAGAACTAGGTTTGATTACCAACGCTTCTATCAAACTTGAGTAGTTAATAGGCCATTAATTACTTGGGCAAGATAAAAGAAAAATAGTAATCAGGATAATGAATAGAGAGTCTCTTGTGCCTGAAAAGTATAACAAGTATTGGAGAGCAGTCGATGTGTTGAGCATCTCTTGGCTGTTTTGGATCTGAAAATTCCTAATGCTACTTGGGCAAGACAGCTGCTGAAGAGTCTTTGTGGTTGTATTGATCAAGTAAGGGATTTTGCCTAGAGGATCTCTAATATAATCTAATTTAAAGGGACAAATAATGGATATAGTACTCTTGGCCATGACCTCGTGACCTTAGGGCTAGTGTTAATTTATTCTGCAACCAAATAATATTTGCATGTGATAAAAATCTTTGCACTGATGACCGAGTGAGTGTTTATGTTCAATGATTCAAGCCTTGTCCAGGTTCCTTTTATTATTGACCAAACTTTTGTTTAGTTTTCAGTTTTAGTTTACAGTTCTTGTTGACCAATACAATTACAGTCCCGACCAAGAAACTTAGCGACATCTGTTACGAAGGAGAGAGAACTACAACCAATTCCTCTGGGTTCGACCTTTACTTGTCTGTTGTGGGAAAAGGACATCTACAAATCTATTTGTACGAAGCTAAACGACGGGTTCGTCAGATGGTATACTAGAAAATGATTTTCATGGGTTAGATTCTCATTTCATATTTAATTATGTAAGTTTTAAAAAAAGACAAATTGCCATATGTCATTAAGGTACAAGTTCTAATCAAATTCTTTTGACAAAAAGTGGGGAATATTAGATTCAATTGGACAAAAATACCCTTACTTTCCACCTATTTTTTCTCTCTTCTTTTTCTCTTTCCTTATTTTTTTCTCCCCTCTCTCTCTCATTTCTTCTCATGCGTAGCTTTCTCTCACTTTCTCTCTGTCACAGCCCCAAATCCCGAGGGACGGCCAAGCCGGGGTGCGACTTAGGGGTTGGACTAAAGAGGCGGGGAAGAAGGGGGATGAATAAGAATGAACGAATAAACAGACGTTAATAACAGAATAACTTCTATGAACAAGACTTCATTTAAAAGAAAGAGTTGATCTCGGAGGATCACTCGACAAGTTGTTCAAAAAGGAACTGAGTTCATTGTACGGGCTTAGACCCAACAGATAGATATATATTAACTTCAAAAAGATTGGCAGCGGAAAGCGTAAAACATTGATACAAGTTCTTTATTCTAATACGACTTCTTAACTCAACATCAACCACCGCCGCTCCTGTCACTCAACCTGCACATTTAAAAACAAACATGCAGGGCTAAGTACATAAAGCACTTAGTGGGCACATTGCCGAAAATAACTCACAAGAGTATAGATTAATCATGCATCTTTTCATAAACACTCGTAAGACTTAAACTGCTGTACACTTAATTCTGGATTACACTCTGAAGGTTAACTCAGAATCCGATCGTCTGGTTAGCACTCTGTGGGCTAACTCAGAATCTGTCCCTCTGGATAGCACTCTGTGGGCTATCTCAGATCTGATCGTTTAGTTGGAATCTCTGGATAGCACTCTGTGGGCTAACTCAGAGAAGCATAAGAGAATTCACATATAACAATTCATCATGCACTGATAGTTACTTTATTACATACTTATTAAAGCAACAAGTAAACACTTTCGAGCAACGCTCATTTTATTTTGATAGAAAAGCCCACCTCAATCGTTTACAGAACAAACTTTAACCTTCTGTCTTCCGTCCTGTCTTCTAATCTCGGTGTCCTCCTTCTTTGAACACAAATAATCACACTTTTAGTATTTGGTCGAGACGTTAAAAAGAAAACAGAAATTCGGAATTGGTTAAGTCTTTTAGGCCTTTGCACTTTACTACTTTCTTTTTGATTAACGAATAAACGAGACTCGATCAATTCTCGTCTACAAACTGACTTGGCTCATTACTCGACACTTAGGTCAGTAGATAAATGGATGTCGATAACTTATAACGACTTAGAAGTTCACAAGGAACGAAGTTGAAAAGGATTCAACTTAAGAAAATGAGTTTTGGAAATTTCTACACAGGTCAGTAAGTTCATATAGAACAGGGTACTTCGAAACAGAGGATGAATCTTATACCAAAAGAAAGCCACGGATGTCTAGTTTACTCTCCAATTTACGGATCTCGATTTCGTTAAGCGAGCTAAAAGTTATGACAGTTTCGGTAACGCATCGCAAAACAGTCCGCGTGGAACCCTAGTGCTCGTTAACTCGACGCACGACTTTCTAGGTTCGATTTATGCTATTCCACTTTTATTCTTACAAAATTTCCATCTCAAGTCAGTTAACACGCAATATCCCTTAATTGGGTTCACAATCACGTCTTTCGATTAAACAAACGACGAGCATTTCCTCGTCATTTTCAACTAACCAATTACTAAACCAATTTCCGATTCAAAACAATTTCTATTTCATTTTCGTTTATCAACTCCTCGTTTATTAACTATAACTCATAACATCTCGTATCTCGGATGGAAATATCGTCAACTACAATATCGTTTGTCAACCAATAACAATCATTATTATTAAAAAGGTTTTCCTTATTCGACTTTTCTATCAGCTTTTAATCTCGATTCTTCTTCTCTTACTAAAAATCGAATCTTCTTAGAATTCATTCAAACTTTACGGTTACGATCATCAACTAGCAAGATTAACATAGGTTCGAATCATAAACCTAAATCATTATCTATTCTCGACTTATTGACGATTCTTCGTCTCTTAGCGAAAATCCGACGTTCTCCGATTTCGCTCAAACTTTACAACATCTATCATTATCTATCAAGCATCACTAATATGTAAACCATATTCTAAAAACATTATCGAGCTTCAACTTATCGACGGATTCCCGTCTCTTACGTTTTTCAATTTATTTTTAGAAAAATTCTAATTAATTATATATTCATCCACATACATACTACATCTCATTTCCATTAACAAATCATGCATATCATATTATCTTCTTCATCAAATCCTCACTTGTTCTTCTCTTATATTTCTACTTTTATTTTTAGAAAATTCTAATTTAATTCATGCATTCATCTATCGTCATGAAGAACAAGAATCTATCATTCAATCACCAAGAAAATCGAACTACGATCAAACCCCTAAAATCTAAATAATTGCGGTATTAACAATAGTTCAAAGGGGAACGATTTTCTTCATGATTCTATCCGTAGAATCTATTCCTAAGCATACTAGAACATGAATCAAACAAGAATCAACATGCTTATTCTCCTCCTATGTTTCGAAAAAAATGAAATGAAAGAATAGAGTTTTTGTTCGGTTCATATAGTAGAAGATGTTCTTACCTTGCGGATTATGAACTCGGAAATGGATTTAATCGGTAGACGGAGGACTTGTGTTCTTGAGGAGAGCTTGGAGGATGAGTTTCAATGCAAGAAAATGAGAAAAAAATGAGAGAGAGAGAGATGAAAATGGCGGTAGTGATTTGTGAGGGAGGGAGAGGATGACTCATGTATTCTTACATAAAGTGAGATAAAATATCTAACTAAAGGGTGGTGACTCGCTAAGGAGTGTTTGGGCGTGATTTATATGTCGGAAATATCTCGTTTCCGGGTTTTAAACGACGATTAAAAAGTCGAGAAAAACTTTCTTAGGTAGTTACGAATTCGACGAAATCTAATTCGTCCGTTAGATTAGAAATAAATCACATACTCGGAAAACCTAATTCGTTTTTCAAAATCCGATAAAAACTCGGGACTTCACAGTCCAAATTTTGTCCGGAAAAATAATAAAAACGGATTTTTACTAACTTACTCGTCTTGCAAAAAGAGTGAATGTAAAATCAGACGGTTTCTCGATTTGAGTTTTCGGGCGAAAATTTTATCGTACGCGAAAACCTTAATACAACAGACGTTCAACCGACTTCTGGAGTTTATTTTCATAAACGGATTTCACTGTTAGTCTTAGAATTGAAAATCTTTAGCTTAGGCGTGCAAAGCCTTAATTAATTAGAAATTTTTTATTTTTCGTCGGAAGAAAATATCTGGGGTATTACACTTTCTCCTCCCATTCTCTCCCCACCACCACCACCTGTGATGATGCTTGTGATGATAAGAATGCATAAGCCAAACCAAAAACACATTTACCATTACTTCACAATGGTTTAGTTTACATTCCAAACAAGACAAAAAACAAAAACATGCACTTTGTTTGTCCCTGTAAACTAGCCTGCTGAGTACTACCACTATGAGCTTCCATGCCTTCAGTTCTCCAGCCCCACACTATCCAATGCCTCTGTTAATCATCTAAGTTGTTGAAGTTGCCTTCCCCCATGCCATGTAACTTTAAGTACTCCAAACTCTCTCTCACAAGCTGTACATCAATTTCAATGGAATCTGGTAAGACTCCATCTTTGATCATGCTGTCTTTTCCCCTATGAGGCATAGTGTAGTCATTACACCCCTTCACTTTCATGGTTTCTGCATAACACATTTGCAGTTGTAGGAAAATCTTGTTAATCTTTCAAGGAGGGTATTCTGCATATGCTTCCTTCACATTCCTTAGCAACTCTTCTGCATTTGCTGCACCTTTCTTATCCTTCAGTGACTGGATGCTCCTAAAAAACTCCAAGTCATTTATGTTGGTGTCTGGACTGTTTGCTGGTTGGTTTATCAGATGGATGTGGAATCCATCTATGTGTGCAATAGCTTGAAAGTCTGGATCACTGTCCTTAATGTGTGGTTTGGCATTATCTTGCTGTATCCATATTTCTTTTCCTAGACTTTCTGGCCAGTTGCTTTTAAATGCTGGTACCATCTGCAAAACAAATCCATCATGAGAAGTATGCTATGATAAGAATGCAGATACTATACTTGATTCAGATTATGACCCTATTTTCCTGCTGATGCCATGCTTGCTTCCTGTGTATGTGTATGATAAGAATGCAGATACTACACTTGATTCCTGATTGGGCAAATGAGGCTCAATGCCCCTGCTGATGCCATGCTTGCTTCCTGTGTATGTGTATGATAAGAATGCAGATACTACACTTGATTCCTGATTGGGCAAATGAGGCCCAATGCCCCTGCTGATGCCATGCTTGCTTTCTGTGTATGTGTATGATAAGAATGCAGATACTACACTTGATTCCTGATTGGGCAAATGATGCTATGCCCCTGCTGATGCCATGCTTGCTTCCTGTGTATGTGTATGTGTATGATAAGAATGCAGATACTACACTTGATTCCTGATTGGGCAAATGATGTTATGCCCCTGCTGATGCCATGCTTGATGACATGATTGCATTGGTTACCTCAGTGAGTAGTTGTTGTTTGACTACTTCTCTTGTAACTGACTGCATTGGTTTGAGCTCCACTGTGCCTTTGATTCTGTTCTTGTTGTTCCTTTGAGCAGGCTCCTCTGTGATAAATGGAAATATTCCCAGTTTTCCATCAAAGATGACAGTTCCCTCTTTATCTATGATTGGCCTAGCTATGGCACAACTGAACATTATCTTTAAGATGTGAGACTTAGATTGAAGCTGCCTATGTGGTATTTTCTCACCCTTGGCAAGGTAGTATCTGTCCTTTGCTTTGGTGAGATAAAACCATTTCTCATCTATGTAAACTACATTGTGCATTCTCTGAAACTTGATCTTCCCACCATCAATGATGTTTTCTAGCTAACTCATGCTCCAATTCAATCTGCATAACTTGTTTTCTGGGGTCAGAAATGGCTTTACTGCATTGGTGTGAGCCTGCAGCTGTTGGTCTTTGATGGTCCCGATACGAGTTCTGGTGTATGGGGGGAGGAATACACCAGTTAAGAATTTTAAAAACAACCCCCGAAAAATTATCACAACTGAGTAATACGACTCAGCTGGAATCACAACTGAGTAAGGATACTCAGCTGGAAGTGTAGTGCTGTGCGGAATGTGGTGGAAACAAATATCAACTCGTAAAAAAATAACTCACGCTTTGATGCAAGGTCGGTCAATAACCAAGTTAGTTGAGAATGTAAAAATGCAGTTTGAGTGCAAGTTAGTTAGTCAGTTGGATATGCAATAAATAACTGAACAAAAAACACAAACACACAAAGATTTACGTGGTTCGGAGAGAACTCCTACGTCCACGGGGAGTTGTGAGTCCACACAACTCAGTCCAATTTCTTTAGGACTTCAACCACAAAGCTTACGCGGGCTTTGCAACCGTTAAGATAAGTTTACGGGTACTTATCAACCTTACAGATAAGTTTACGCGTACTTATCAACCTATCTACTCAATTACGGGAAGAGTAGGATCCTAACAACCTTTTTAGGGGTGTGTGTGAGGGTGGGTTTTTCCAACTACTAGCTCGAACAAGAAGTGAGCTAGGATCTAAGCTTGAACAAATGGAGACTTAAACTAAGATCTAAAAACACCAAGACAGAATCTAACACTCTAGAAACTCTCAACTAGTGATGTTCTTAGAGATTGATTTCAATTTAGCTCGTTTGCGATATTAACTCTCAACTGGTGATGTTCGCTCGTCTATCTGCTCTTGCACTTGTCTTGTCTTCTCTCATTTTTCTGTTCGTCTTGGTGAATGAATGAATGCCTCTATTTATAGGTGGAGAGAATCAACTAGCCGTTGGAAGAGCCGTTGATCTCTGTTCTTGTGAAAGTGATGACTTGTCTCTCATCTCTGCAGACTTTCCGGATTTGGCAACTGTGAACTTCTGCTTTCCATGTGAGACAGCCTTGTGTTGGGCCAAATGAGGTAATGACAGAACGTCAAACCTTCACGTGACTTTCTTTTTGAAATTCAAATCTTCAACCTTTGACTTTCAACCTTGTTTAGTCGGTTGAGAAGTTTTGGTCTTCATCCGAGTGGTCTTCAGCTGATGTTCCATCTGATCGATATCTTCATCTGACCTTCTGTCTGAATAGGAACTGTTGAACTCTCAGCTGTCTTGAACTTCATGTTGTCGATCTTATTAGTTCGAGTCCTTCAACTGATGTTCTGTATCTTGAACGCTCAGTTGTCTTTCACATCTGATGTTCTGTCTCTTGAACGCTCAGTTGTCTTTCTTGTAACTGATGTTCTATCTCTTGAACGCTCAATTGTCTTTCCTGTGACCGATGTTCTATCTCTCGAACGCTCAGTTGTCTTTCTTGTGTTCTGAATCTGATCAGTTGGCTCGAACGCTCAGATGACTTTCTTCCATCTGATGTTCTCTTACATCTTCCCCTTTGAACACTCAGTTGTCTTTCTTACAACTGATGTTCTATATCCGAACAGTTGGCTTCACATCTAATGTTTGCATCTGAAGTTCTATTCGAGTGTAGCCATGTTGCCATCTTCAGCTGGAGACCTGTAAAGATAAAATCTCAACATTGCTCAAACAGCGAGCCTAAATACTAACATTAGGATCTGGCAACATCTACTCGGTTGGGGTCAGTTGGTTTTGGAATCAATCAAAACTTTACTTAAATTTCCCAACAATTTCCCCCTTTTTGATGATGCCAAAACCCTTACTGATCAAACTGATCTAAACCCTACTGACCTATCTAAAATCTCAGCTGAAATTCTAGACAGTCTATAAGATTAAAACATCAAAGGGTTAGCACAGTTATAACATGGTATTGAAATAACTTTGCGATTCAGAGCTTGGACAACGAGATATTGTACGTTAAGGTGAATCGGATAACTGATGAAATTTTCATTACAACTGATGGTTACAAAAGTATGCACAAGAAATCAGAAATACATTAGTTGCTCAAAAACTTTAACTGGGCTAATACTTCAGCCCATACTTCCCAAAAATTCTAACAAAAATTTCTCTTTTCGCATCCGACTCCTTTGAAATGTCAACTCCATGTTCCTGACATACTCTTCTTGCTTCAGCTGCTATTTTCTGTCGGTTGGGATTTCTTGAGTCTGGAAGGAATGGAGGAAGGTAAGTGACTTTCTGAGGGACGGGGACTGTGTTCATATCCAGTTTTGTATCAATCATTGCTCGTCTGAACTGGCTGAACATGCCCGAATCTCTAGAGTGTAGCTCGGTCAGGGCTTCCTTGAAGGCTCTTCTTGCATCCTCAGTTGAGAAAACCTTCCGATAATAGAAATCATTCACAAACTCCTGCTTGAATGATTCCCAATCCTTATTCCATTCTGCAGGCATCCACTTATCAACATGTTTGAAGCGACTTTGAAGCTCGATCTTCCCTGGCAGTCGCTGTTGCTTCATCCTTGCCTCAGCCTTCACTTGGTGTTTCTCAATTCTTCGTCGGTTGCAGGAGGCGATGTTCCTGTCCAAGTTCTTGGTAACCTTGGTAAGCTCTTCTTCAAACTGGTTGACTCTCGTTGCTTGGCCGGCTGCAAACTTCTTTATCCAGACAGGATTCATGTAGTCCTTCTCTGCAACATCCATAGCCTTAGCAGCAGCAATACACTCTTCAGTTGTAATACCGTCGAGTTCCACATCAAGCTCGGCTGCAATCTCGGCTATGGAGTTGTAGGAAACTCCATATTCCTTGGCAAGCTCCATATCCTTCGCCATTTCAGCTCCGCCGACATCGATTGGCTTCGGAGCGGACTTCTTCTTTAGAGTCTTCTTCGGCTGGGATTTCTTCAGCTGAGATTTCTTTTCAGCTGGCATCTCTTCTTCAACCTGGGTCTCATCTACCCCAATCACATCTTCCCCCTGCATCTCATCATGCTGCATCACCTCTTCCCCCTTTTTGGCATCAGCAACAAGGCTTGCGACTGAGCCATCCAGAGAGGTGAGTTGCTGTTCAGCTTGTTGGATTCGGTTGAAGAGCTCATCAACTGCGCACTCCACCTCAACCTTCTTCGCTATTTCAGTGTCAAGGCGCTCTTGCTCGGCTTTCTTCAGTGCAACGAAGTTTTCATTTACTTCGGTTTGGAAAGCGACGAACTTAGCCCATCTTGATTCGAACCGAGACTCCCATTCTTGGTCTTGAGTTTGTTGGGATTTGGCAAGATTTGATTCAGATATGGACTTGAACACATTCAGCTCGGATTTGATGCCCATAACGGTTGTCTTCAAGTCGGAGATGTCTTTGCTTGTGGATGTTGAAAGATCATCCAACTTTATCGTTAGCGCATCATGCTCTTCCTGCAGTTTCCCATGCTTCTCCTCCTGTGCTTCCATCATCCTCAGCTGATCTTCTTTATTGCACTGGATGGTGGCAAGCATCTCCGTCCTTAGCTGATTGACCCTCTCACCTATCAGCTCACAAATTTCTTCTGTTGAGGGTGCTGGCTGATCAGCTGGAGCTGGTTGGTCAGAAGGTGCTGGCTGTTCAACAGTGATCATGGCTTGGCGATTGGCCATGTACTGTTGAAACTCTTATTCTTCTTGCTTGGCTGCTGCTGCGGCTGCATCAAGGTCATCGATGAACTCAACCGACTTGATTAACATGTTATCAAGGAAGGCGACACAGTCTTCTTCGACTGTCTCCCTAGTGTCTCTTCCTTCAGCCTTGCTGATGTCCAGACGACGCGTCAACAGTGCAACCTTGTTATTGTACGGAACCTCAAGGTTGGTGTAGTTGAAGTAATCCCTGATACGCGACTCATCGGCCTTGAGCTGGTTCCAACTGTGTATGCGGATGGTGTCTTCCTTGACATATCAGTGGCTGAATATGATAACGAATTGATACAGCAGCTCAGTTCTGAGAGTGGCAAAGGTTGGCATGTCGCGCGTCTCAGAAAACATCCCAATGAGCTTCTGAAAGCAGTAGGCCAGCTTGCCTTCATGTTCCAGCGCGACAGCTCGACGGTCAGCTTCTTCCTCGATGGGGGAGGGAGAGAGATTTTCGTATGGAATTGGTTCAAGAGTTTCTTCAACGATGGCCAAAGAAGTGGTCTCAACGTTGGCATCGAGCGGAGAGCTCGGAATATCTGACTGTGTGGGGATGTTGGTATCAAGGGGTTCATCAACATTGGCCAAAAGAGTGGTCTCAATGTTGGCATCGAGCAGGGAGCTCGAAATTTCTGTCTGTGTGTCGGTTGGGATAACCTGTTCGGGATGTACGACATCAACTCCTGCCATGGAGGAGGTTGGAATATCTTCGGTTTCCTCAGATGAAGAAGATGCATCCGAGGAGATAGTCGGCTCATCAGCTGGTTCAGTTTTCATCCCTTCCATCACGTCTCTATGAGGAACAACCTCGAAGGCAGCCGCGTCAACTGAGTGACTCTACTTAGATGGCTCCTCAGCTGGTGTTTCCTCAGCTGGTGTCTCCTCAGCTGGAGTCTCCTCAGCTGGTATCTCCTCAGCTGGTACCTCCTCAGCTGGAGTCTCCTCAGCTGGTACGATAACTGACTTCTTGAGGCGAAGCCTCAACTTCTTCTTAGCTGGTTCCTCCTCCTTATCCTTCTCCGACTCAGCTATGTGTCGGCGAGCGGTTGTAGATTTTGATGTGCGGCCGACAGCTGGAGACAGCTCCTCAGCTGTGTCTTTTTCCTCAGCTATTTTCACAGCTTCCCTCTTGTCTTTCGGAGTGTAGACACTCCTTACATCTTGAGCCTTCTTGGCTGTTGGGAATAGCATCATCCTCTTGACTGGAGTCTCCTCACAGTCTTCCTAGACCATGTTCTGATCCTTTGTTGCGAAAAGGACCAGGGCAGAAATTTTGGCTCCGAAGTTGAGAGTTCCCTTGACACTCAACAACTTCTCTCCAGAGTCGGTTGTGGATTCGGTAATCTTCTGCTTCTCCAGTGTTAACTGGTGTTCGAAATAACTAAACCAGTTGATGTCGTGCTTGTGTTTGTGCTCCAAAGCAATCAGCTACTTGAGCTTCGGTCGGCTGATGTCCCCGAAAGCACCACTGTATCCGAAGATGACTTTGGATACAACATCGAACAGAAGTCGATGCTCTGGCTTCAACTTCGTTCGCTGGATATTACTCCTCAATTTTTCTGGGGTGATGAGAGCACTCTCCAGAAATTGATCGGCTTCCGCATCGGTGATGTTCTCAACTGTGTCTATGGCGGAATGATTTGGTGAAATGATTTGGCGTAGAATGTCGGAAACTGGAATGGGAACGGTGACACGGCGGATCGTTCTAGCAAGAACATCCCGTTGTCGACAAGAGACTTCTGTAACAAGCCCATCTCTGCTGTCAATGGGCGACTTCAGGTTCAAGTAAAACTCTCCGACTTGATGCCTGAGAAGGTGGGAGGGGAAGAGTGTCGCCCAGTCCAGAAGCCGTTCTTCCTGAGTATATCAGCGAGGGGAGACAACACCGGCGACTCCAGTTCATCTTCTGATAAATCTGCTCGAAGTGGATCTTGGAGAGCAGCATATCAAAGGATTCATCATAAGATGAAGGAACTAGGGAAGGTCCAGAGGATGCCATCTTCTTTCCTTTTGGTACCATTTAATAATGCTGTGAAGATATATATAGAGAGAAAACTTGCAGAAAATGGTGAGACAAATCAGAGACGAAAATGAACAGTTACTGCAGATACACAAATGTAGAAGGTAAGAAATCACTTCCTGATTTACCGCCTTTTATATGGTTCGTGGGTCGATTGAAATCGACGGCTAGGGTTGAATGGCGCGAATCCATCAACGGCTGAGATCTCGCGACTGTTGACTAGCTTTGACTTAACGTTGAATTCCGAGTTCCAACCAGCGCGTGAGAAGGTGAACTATTTTTCATGTCAGCCTAGTCGTACTATAAAGTAGGGCTATTGATATTCAGCCGTACTTTACATTAAATGCGCTATGATGGCTATTTTAATCTAACTGACATGCTTTAGGAATGTTTGAATTTATTTCAAATTCTCATTTAAGACATAAACACCTTCAGCCATAAATGATACCTGCCAGCTGATGTCGGAATCAGCTGTGTTCCAATGTTGCGGCATACCATCAGCTGACTCGAGTTCGTCTGTTCAGCTGACGTCTGATCCAATGTTGCGGCATACCATCAGCTGACTCTAGTTCGTCTGTTCAGCTGACGTCTGATGTCTTCGGTTGGCTATCCGCATCTGAGATTCCCCCTTCATCTAAGCTTCCCCCTCAGATTGATATATATCTCTTCACCTCAGCTGGTTCCTTATCTGATGGATCCAACAATCCAAGGAGATCGCATAACATCTTGAACCGTGCTTCGGCTAGAGGTTTGGTAAGATATCGGCTCTCTGAATCTCAGTTGGAATTTTCTCCATAGATACATCCTTCTTCTCAATATGATCTCGGATAAAATGATGTCGGATGTCGATGTGTTTTGTCCGAGAGTGGTGAACAGGATTCAAAGAGATAGCAATGGAACTTGAGCTATCACAATGAATGGGAACCTGTCCAGTTGCTACTTCATAATCTCTCAGCTGTTGCTTGAGCCACAACACTTGCATGCAACAACTGCCTGCAGCCATATATTCTGACTCGGTTGTAGAAGTGGCAACACATGCTTGTTTCTTGGAGAACCATGAAACTAGCTTGCTTCCCATGAACTGACAGTGTCCAGATGTGGACTTCCTGTCCAACCGATCTCCGGCTAGATCCACATCAGAGTATTCGGACAGTTGAATATTGTCGTCAGTTGGATACCACAACCCAACATTAATTGTACCCTTCAGATACTTGATGATGTTCTTTGCTGCCAACATGTGTGCTTCCCTCGGTTGAACTTGGAACCGAGCACACACTCCAACCGCGTAAGATATGTCTGGCCGACTGGCAGTTAGATATAGCAAAGAACCAATAATCCCTCTATACTTACTGGCATCCACGAGCTTTCCCTCAGATTCGGGTTCAATCTTCCAGTTAGTATTCATCGGGATCTTGTGGTTTTACTTGATTGCAAACCGAACTTTGCAATGAGCTCCTTTGTATATTTGGACTGATTAATAAAAATCCCTTTTGATGACTGCTTCACCTGTAGCCCAAGAAAATAGTTCATCTCGCCCATCATTGACATCTCGAATTGCTCCTTCATGAGAGTTGAGAATTTCTCGCACAGCTCCTCCGACTTGGAACCGAATATGATGTCGCCAACATAGATTTGCACAACAAGTATATCTTCTCCAACTTTTATGGTGAATAGTGTTTTTCAACTGACCTCGTTTGAACCCCGAGTTCAGAAAAAAACCATAGAGTGTCATACTAAGCCTTGGTGCTTGCTTTAAGCCATAGATAGCTTTTTCAACTTATACACTCTTCCATCTCCAGTCTCAAAACCGGGAGGCTGTTCAACATAAACATCTTCTCTTAATATCACCGTTGAGGAAGGCACACTTCACATCCATCTGATAAACCTTGAATTTGTGAAATGCGGCATAGGCTAGAAATATCCGGATGGCTTCCACCTTGCAACAAGTGCGAAGGAATCCTCGAAATCAATTCCTTCTTGTTGGCAATATCCCTGAGCTACCAACCTTGTCTTATTCCTCACGATGAATCCAATGGCGTCTTCTTGTTCTTGAAAATCCACTTTAATCCAATACTTTAACACCATTTGGTCTTTCTACCAACTCTCATACACAGTTGCGTAGAAATTCATTCAGCTCTTCTTGCATGGCTGTTGTCCAGTGAACACAGTTGAGAGCTTCCACAACATTCTTCGGTTCTGGCACATCAGCTACGAAACATGAAATCATGGAACATCTCCTACCTGTTCGAACTCCTCAAGAACTGCCAACTCCTCAGCATATTGGGCGTAAGTGTTGGAATCTTTCTCAGCTGAGTCTGGATTTGCAACTCTGCTCCTAGTACTCACACCTTTGGCTGGATCTCCAATGATGTTGTCCTAAGAATGATCTTCATACCATCTCTTGTTGCGTCTTCCTTCTTCTTCCAACAGTGGCTATTCCGTGATTTCAACTGATGGGATATTCTGAGCTGTGGGAGATGTTGGGATCTTCAGAGCTGGTGATTTATCAGTTGTGGAGTCTGGATCCTCAACATGGACAATATTTTGAACCGGACTCGGTTGGGCTTCGGATGCTGATGCAGTTGGAGTGACATCAGCTGGAGTTCCCTCTTGAGATGAGCTGGGGTCCTCACATTCATCTTCAGAGGAACAAGGATCATCATCATCGGTTGCCCATACCAATGGTTCAGCTAGATTCTTCTACCTTAGAACCTGCGATCTGGTGAGAACAGGTGGAACATGTGGATCAGCTTGTTTCCTTTAGCCTGTTCCCTGCACTCAAAAGTAGATTTATCAAAACTAACATGAGGTGTTATCTCCACAACACGAGAGCTGTTGTTGAAAACTCTATAAGCCTTGATCCGAGCAGTATATCCGAGAAATATGCCCTTCGAAGCCTTGGCGTCAAAAGTTTTCAACTGAGTCTTCCCATTGTTGTGAATATAACACTTAGAACCAAAAACGCGAAAATATGAAATATCAGGTTTCCTGCATCTCCATAGCTCATATGGAGTCTTTCCCAACCGCTTGGTCAGAAGAGACCGGTTCTGGGTGTAGCAGGCTGTGTTGATTGCCTCAGCCCAAAATCTCTTTGGCAGAGCTGAGCTTGTCAACATGGATGTAGCCGCATCCTTCAGCGTTCGGTTCCTTCGCTCAACTACTCCGTTCTGTTGTGGAGTACGAGCTGCCGATGTTTGATGAGTAATTCCATTCTTCTCGCAATATTCAATGATGGTTTCATTTAGGAACTCGGTTCCACGGTCTGATCGGATAGAAATAATTTTCATCTCTTGTTGGTTTGATAGCCGATCCATCAGCTTGGGTAGCTCATCTCGGGTTTCACTCTTGTGACACATGAAAATGGTCCACGTGTACCTAGAGAAATCATCAGTAACAACAAGGGTATACTCATTACCATGCTTTTTGGTGTAACTGGCCCGAAGAGATCCATATGGATCAGCTGCAATACTCGGTCGGTTGAGGGAGTCGTTTTCAACCGAAAGGAGGATCTAGCGAGCTTTCCCAGCTGACATGCACTGCAGATATGTGTTGTTGAAAACACTCGGTTAAGAATGCCCTTTGCATGTTCCTCTCTTGCAAGTCGGTTCATTGTCTTGAAATTCAGATGGTTGAGCCTTTTGTGCTATAGCCAGCTCACATCCGAACTGCTCTTATAACAGACAGGTGTCAGGAGGACTACTATTCAATCTGCATAGTAGACATTTCCGGTTGGGGATCGATTTCCTAACAATATGACTTGCTTTGTTTCAACATTTTTAACCTGCATCCCTGTGCATCAAACTTGACAGAGAAACCATTATACAGAATTGGCTGATGGAGAGCAAGTTATGCTTCAATCCATCAACATATGAAACATTTGAAATAGACACGTGATTGGTTTCAAGGGTACCGTAGCCTTTGGTGTGACTTTTGAGTTGTCACCAAAGGTAACTGATGGTCCTTCCTTCTCCACGAAACTTCCAAGCAAATCTCAGATTTGTCATGTGTTTCGAGCATCCACTATCCATCTCCCACATGGTGTGTGATGCCTTATTCTTCCTCAGCTGTTCCTCCTGCTCCTGCACAGAGAAACTCGCTTAGGTCCCCAATTTTAGTTGGGTCCTGGAGGGTTAGAACCAGTTCCCCCTTGAACTGTGAGTCGTTTTTCCCTGTATACTCGGATAGATTTATCATTCCAAATCACTTTTCCTTCTCCATCAACTATAACAACACCTCGGTTATCCTTAGGCTTGTTGTTATTATTGATGTTCTGTTTCATGGGAGGAGATTGATTTATCCCATTGTGAGCTTTAGGAGGAGAGGCATTCCCCCTGTTTTGTTGGCGTTTCTGACCCTGTTGGTTTCGCTGATGAGGTCGGATGCCATTTTGGAAATTTTTCTACAATAGCGTCTGAAGGACTTCAGAAGGAGAGACTCCAGTTTCTGTTGCCGGGTCATTCTGCTGTTGATTCAAAAGAGGTTGCCCCGGTGGGTTCTCTTCCGGATTCTCTGGGGCAACAAGTGAAATAAAGGGGTCCGAAGGAAGCGGTGGTTGTCCACCGGATCCCCCGGCTAGTCCATCAGATGGAAGGAATTGGTCTGTGTGGCTGAGTCTAATTCCATTTTCCTGACTGTCGATGACAGCTGTTCATGCCCTGATGTTGATTCATGTTCTGGCATGAATATCCGCAGCTGTTGGAACCGTTCCATATTGGTTGACTCTGATGGAACCTCTGGTTGTTCTGATGATGGAACCGATGTAGATTCTGATGGTTGAATCCCTGTTGGTTCGGTTGATTCCATCTCTTCTAGGGTCGGTTCTGAGGTCAGTTCTAATTGTATCTCCGACGTCTCCGATTCCTCTTCTGAGTCCTGGAACATTCCCCCTCGGTTGTTGTCCCAACCGATGGATTCTTCAGTTCTCCAACCATAGCTCCATTTCCTTTCTCAGCTGCAGTTTCCTTAGCTGGTTGTGTTTGCTGTGACGTGGAGGTCGGATTAATTTGGGGAGTTGCAGACTCAACCGTATTTGGTTTGGCAATTGTGACCTCCACAGCCTTGACAAAGGTTGCGGGTGGAATTCCAGAATCCTTGACCATGTCGTAATCGAGTCCAGACACGTCATCCATTTTTCTTTGATAACTGATGAGATTCTCGATGATTTTGGATGAATGATATAGCTTTATCAGGTTGTCCTTCTCAGTTTGCAAATCCTTGAGAAGAACAGCTATATGCTCTGTCTGTACGTCTGACTTCTTCATCAGCTGGTCGATCTGAGCCTCTTGCTTGTTCAACTGATCATGCTGCTCCTTGATCTATTCCTTCAACTCCTCATCGGTTAGAGCCTTAGTTCGGTTGGCCTCATTCAGTTGATTTTTGAGATTATCAATCTCTTCGGTTTGACTTTTAATCAGATTGTTCTTTTCGGTTAAGGATTCTTCAAGTCTGGCAAACTGATCTTGAAGACTCTTAAACTCAACCGATTGCTGATGCAATTCCTTACTGAGTTCTAGGAAATCACCCCAAGAGGGTTCCAACTCTTCATCTACTGTTTCCTGCATGCTAGTAGCAATAGAAGAATTTAAATTAACTGAACTAGAATGTACCTCAGCATCATCCTGGTCAGTTCCAATTGCCATGAGACATTGATCTTGTCCGATAGCGTTGTTGGTGGAAGTCAGTTCGTCCTCATCTTCGGTGTTAGTGAAGATGTCCATGTCATCAGCTGCTTCTTCTGCAACCATGGCCTTGTTCTTTGCATTTTGCTTGGCCCTCAACGCTTCTCTTTCTTTCTTCGAAAGATCTGGACAATCTGCTTTGAAGTGTCCCTCTTTGCCGCATTCAAAGCAACCGTTGTTCACAGGATTTGAATTATCTCGAGTTCGGTTGGATTTGTAGAACCTTTTGTATTTTCCGAACCGAGCATCCATATCAGCTAGCTTCTTTGACATGGCGGCAATGCTCTGTTGCAGCTCTTCTCTACTTGGCTCCTTCGTAGCTGTGTCCGCAGATCGTGTTGGCCTTGATGTTCGCGGCTTGGAGTAGTCGGCTCGAAGTGCTACTGTTTTTGTTGCTGAACCAACATCCTCATGTCGACTCGTCTGCACCGAGGACTGAGTTGATCTTCATCGGTTCACCTTGTACTCATTTCCTTTCAAGATTGAGAACAGCCTGTCTGTTCCCATCTCTCCAAGATCAGCTCGGCTCTCATGGATGTTGGTGAAGGTATCCCACTCAGCTGGTAGGGCTTGTAATACTTTGAGGTTGATCTCTCTCAGAGTATATTTTCCTCTTCGGATAGACTGAATCCTTCGGATGATATCCATGAACCGAAGCTCCAACTGATCTATGGTTTCATCAGCTCTTAGACAGAAGTTGTCAAAATCTTGACAAGCATGGGAGAACTTGTTCTCCTTGGTTTCATCACTCCCCTCGCTAAGAGATGCCAAAATGTCCCACATCTCCTTAGCTGTGTTGTACTCTTCTATCCAAGGAAGATAGTCTTGTCCAACTGTGGATATGATAGTGCTCTGAGCGCAGATATCCAGCTGGCTCACTTTC